>MU228384.1:4583589-4620177 GCA_018584345.1 Thuja plicata | reverse complement strand
TGTCGATGCGATGGTTAAGTCCTTCGTTGATGTAATGAATGCTTTCAAAGAGAGTGAAGCTCCAATGGTTCATGACCTCACTAGAACCGCCAACATTGAGGCTATGCTGATCTTGAACCGGGGACAACTGCCAAAACAGGCGGAGAAAATCCAAAAAATGCGGTGGGAGAAGAACGCGACGCACGCCAAGTTAACCGCGTTAAAAAATCTGCACGCCTCGCCTACTCAGGAACTGCTCCATGTCTTCCAGTTGTGGAAGCTGGTAAAGACGGCCACGTCAGCAGATACACAGGAAAACTAAACCAGATTCAGTTTTAGTTTCTTAATTTATCCTGCTTTTAATTTTTTCCGAGAGCTTTATTATAACTGGTAACTGTTTCTTGCTTTGATTATGTCTGAGAAGCTGGGTTTTTCTGGAGGCTTTCTCAGACTGTTAAACTATATAAGCTGGAGCTTAAAAATTTGCAGGGGTTAGAATAGAATAGAGGAAAAAAGATAGAATTTAGAATAGTAGCAAAAGTTCTTTCTTGTTTTATAATAGCTTAAGTGACTGATGATATCTGAACTTTGAGCCATTTATGCCTGAATACTCGTGCATGAATTTATTTTGATCTTTGAATCAGATGATGAAATATATATTCTACTTTGAGAGAGTTATATATTGAGCTTATGCATGCGTTATTCTTTTCAGTCATTTAGTTTTAGATTTCCGAATTCCAGTTTTCTGTAGATGTGTATTTAATTATTCTGAACTGCTTGGTCTGCTAGTTAGTTTAAAGCTCTTATGCAAAATAGTTTCCCGTTTCCTTTTTTTTAGTTTTGCAAGTTTCCTTTTCTTTACCTCATCTGTCCAAGAATAGTTGAGAGATCTTTTCCTGCTTTTCAGTTAAAAGCTTATATGTTAGATTGCAATATCCATTCATTGAAAATCTTTGAAAGGGAGCTGTACCTTTGTAAAGTTCAGAGGGAAGCAAAGTAAATGTTTACCCAACTGTTGTTAATGATTTGTTTTCAAGGGCATAGAGTTAGAAGATAAACATCAAGATTTAAGGAGAACAAATCTGTTAAGCAACAGGTCTGTATGAAGACTTCTTATCTTCACCAGTATTCTCTTTATTATCTTCTTCTCTATTCACCCCTAATTCATAATGAATTAGCTTGTCTCTTTTATATACATGATTTCACCATTTCTAGGTCCTTTTCTTTCTTGTTCTTGACGTGATCCGCAAATCTCGCCATTCTTTCTTTAAAGCATACTTTAGTTTTATCCAACATATTTCTCCTTAACAAATGGAATAAAACTAACTTTAATCTCTAGCTTATCTCTAGCTTTTAACTAGTTGATCAAAACAATGTAATCAATTAGTTAACTCCATGTTGAACTCCTGCCATCTAAGTTTTTTGTCATTTCTGAACTTCAGTTCTAATCGGTGTTTAAATCCTTGTTTGCTCGATCTTGACTTCAGTTTTCCTCAGGCATCTATGTCCGTCGAGCAACACTATGACTTTCAGTTCTGCTCGAGTATTACTTTGGTTCTTCTCGGTAATGCTTTCTCGGGTATCTAGCTCAGTTTATACTGTGACTCTTCTTAGGGTTCTCTATCCGTCGGTGTACACCGTTCATCGGTGTTTGTTGTCACTTGGTGTATACTAAACTTTTATGCATTACATATAACATAACCTTTATTTCTTTGGTTCTTTGAAGTCTTTGACAATATGAATATGACCAATCAAATTATATCAAGTTGACATCAATGACAATATAATACATTAACTGATTTAATGTCTTGCATTAAATTTCTGCATCTCGGTGATCATCAACTTTATCATCTTCAAACATTCAATCAGTTATAGTTCATCACCTTCTTCATTTTGAAAATAATTTTTTTAATTTTTTTTGGAGACATAAGAGATTGTTATGATCTTTGACCTAAGACTAGGAGATATGACAATGTATGAGACTAAAGAATAAGATGAAATGAAAACTTTAAAATGCAAAAGGAACTATATGACATGATTCTAAGATATGAGGGGGGGACCCTAAATGAGGTATGAAGACAAATGGTATTCTAGGTATGATGCAATAACTCAAGGTCTTGATGGTAATTATGTTGTAAGGATTTACTTGTGCTATGATGGATAAAAACAAGGAAAAGTGATCAAGAGTAGGTACACTAAAGTAGGAGATGATGAAATCCAAGTGGATTACCCAACTCAAAGATATTGATACTTTCTTAACTCAAGGATGATGGACCTCAAGTCATACCGGATGATAGTCAATGTTTGATTCAAGACCCAATGAAAGTTACCTAAGTGCAAGCTAATGTTTGAATGATGACGGATATCCAAGGACTAAGGATATGAAAAAGTGAAATGTTGCGAGGAATGAAATAATCGAGACATGCAAGAACCAAAGGTGTCACTAGTTATGGTGATGGGACTATGTAAATACCTAAACGATCAGAAGGAAAGAGGTGTCTCTCGAAGATAATATGGACAAATGTATTGTCCTCTATTGTGTGTGTATGATAAGGCTCTCCTAAAAAATAAGCCTTGTGATCTCAAGGGCTCAAGTTCAAATTATGTTGTCAGACCATTTTGGAAATCTCAGTAATGATGTAGGAATGTGCAATGTTTCAACACAAGTTTATAGTTTTTGTACAAGAAACATATCCTCTTTTGAATAACCTTTGGGTTGCATTTCTTTTTTATAGAATGACGGTATATGGACCTTTTCATGAACTTGTGAGCCATCACTGGTTTAATGTTTCAGTTTTTGAGCGTGGTATTGATTGTTTGAAGATGTTAGTTTTGAACACACACACAAGACATAATGGCTATATGATTTTTACAAAATAAAAACACATTCAAGTACAACCTAAGGTTGGCCAGGATAATATTTACTAGATTCCCACTATGGATAACTGAGTCACACTTATTCAGAGTAGATAGCTTAGAATCTTAGTGACACTGGCTCCCCTCCACAAAAATCACCTCTCGGGAACACCAAACTTTGAATTCCTTGGGTCATCACCTCCTAGGGAATTTCTATCTCTACTTTGAATTGCAAAAATGTGGGACAGTTTCAGAGGTCCGACCTCCTATGCTAGCAAATACAAGCATTTTGGCTACTACAACAATAGGTTTCTAGTCAAAATTTAGGGGACCAACACGTTACGAGCGTCTAAAAAGACACTCAAAGCTCTAAGAAATCCTACTAGGAATCTAATATACTCAAGGTAGCCCCCTTTCGAACTGGCACTGTATGGTAAGCGCTAACATCGATTAGAATTAACTTTGGCCTTATCCTTCATTTATATAGTGGACCAAAAAGAAAGCACCACTTGAGGTCATTACCTTGGGGTGAGTACCTCTTTTCCCACCAAGGAAGGCCTTTCTAAAAGATAGAACACATTTATCTTGCACCCAAGATCTGCGAAGGCGGGGGGAGAGGATACATTATTTCTATCTTGGGATACACAAAGAAAAAGTGTGCAAGTGCACCAGACACGTTAAACACTTGTGTTCTTTTTAACCCTAAATGAAATGTGATCTAAGCTAATAAAAGTAGACAATTGGTTTCAAATTACACTTCTTCGACATGCGTCCCGCATCAAATAGAAACAATATTTTTAAAGATACAATCTTTGTCAATCGAGAATGCATGCCCTGCACCAAAAAAGTTCAAAAATATCAGCCCCAAGATCGAAATCAATCCACTACAAAGCAAATTAAAACCTATTCTAACACGATTAATCAAATGCTAAGTTAATCTAGTCTAAAAATTTAAATTAATAAAATTAATCTAAACTAAATTAAAATCTAATCTAAAATCTAAATTAAGCTAAATTAATCTGAATCTATTTACCAAAATTAATTTATACTAATTAATCAAAATCTAATTATTCTAATCCAAATTAATAACAAATAATCTAAATTAAGAAAACTAAAATCTAAACTAAATTAATAAATTAAAATCTAAAACTTCACTAAATTAATCTAAATTAAGTTAATAGAAAAATTAATCTAATCAAAATTAATTAACAAAAAGTAAATATTAAACTAACAAATTAACAAACTAATTTAATCAATGGAGATGCCATTGTAAAAAACTTATGACTGAAGAGGCATTGACAAAATGTATGATTGTTTGGGAGAATGCTCAGTATGGTAACACGTTTTTTTAAAAAAAAATTTAAAGAAAGGCTTCAATATAAGGCACACAGTCAATGCAAGAATGTAACACATAGTCAATGCAAGAATTGTTACTGTAACGTATGCTGGGAATACTTGTAATGCAGTGAAGTATAACATACATGGCTCAACCCAGTCACTTGTTGTATGAAATGCGGACTAATACACAGATACCACCTTTAAAGAGATGTTACCAGATTGAATGCATGAATATAGAAATAAGACATTCAAACTATTTTGACATAATACAAACTTATAAAATTTCCAAGCAAATGCTCAAAGTTCCATGCATGTTTTTAACCTTGTATAAACAAGATATTTAAACTTGTGAAACAAAGTGCCCTAAACCTGTAAACAAAAGAGTTAGAAACCTTATAAAAATATCTTGCAATAACCTAATGAATTCTCATTGTGGACGGTAACCTGACCCACTAAATTAGCATTCGTTTCCGGCTGCACGTGCCAGATGTAGATGCAAAAATCTGATTGGAAATCTTATGGAGTCAAGATTTAGATAGATTTTACATAAAACAATGAAGTGTCTGGAAGAAAACACACACGCACAACTACAATAAACAAAAAAAACACATGCATTAAAATTAATTTGCCTTCGTTGTTCTCTTATTCCTCATAATATTGTATGTAAATCATAAGTGCTCTCTGAAGCACATGCACAAGAGGTGTGCACAAGAGGTTTGTGAAGAAATGAATGTAGAAGATGAATGCATACTACCAAAGATATAAACATGCAAAATTATTGTAAGATTTCAAAAAAGCCTCTAATAACCAAATGAAAGAACTAAATGATCTAATATGAATGTGAGAATCTAAACCAATGAGTGTTCAAGAATGACAAGATAATTGAATGAATAATCTTGTATGTGAATGCAAA
Source organism: Thuja plicata (assembly GCA_018584345.1). Lineage (NCBI taxonomy): Eukaryota > Viridiplantae > Streptophyta > Pinopsida > Cupressales > Cupressaceae > Thuja > Thuja plicata. The sequence continues at coordinate 4,615,091 of MU228384.1, read as the reverse complement.
GATAATGGATGCAAGTTAAAAAGTGGATGCTAAAATGTGATAGGGGAAAGCTATTTATAGATGTCCTTGGGAGGGAATGTTAAGATTAGAAGACAAAAATCTAATAGTTACATGCAAATATAACTAATAATGCAAAGGAATAAAGCACACACAAGTAGAACAAGAAGACACATATTTAACATAGTTTACAAAATCTTGGGCCACGCCCACAAAATAGGGAAAATAAATATCATTATCTAGTAATATCAATAGATTATAACCAATGATCCCTTACAACTCAATACTTCTGCAAATGCTACAATATATCTTCACTCCAACAAGCCATAATTCTAACACCATTTTTCTTATAGAAAAACCCTAACCCTAAAAATTGCTTGACAGGTCAACCTAGGGAAATGCTTGACGAGTCAACCCACAAAATTTTTGACGAGTTAACCCTGAACCCCATGAATTGTAGAAAAGTGTATAGTACTTACTTGATCAGTCACCACAAACCAACAATCTCCCACTCGGGGACTAATCATACACCACACTAAACAATATCCCACTTGGAGACTAATCCTATAGAAATACAACTACCCCTGTAGCTCCCACTATAAAGAAACACCCTGGACTCTGTTGTTCTATTTTATTGTTTTAGTCATGAAGACCAACCGAAGCTGAAGAGGAGTTCAACTTCTCCCTTGTCACTACCTTTGTAAACATATCCACTAGATTTTCATCTGTATGTATCTTTTCCAGCCTTAACCGTCCATCATCCAATACTGACCGAATGAAGTGATACCTCAACTGTATGTGTTTTGTCTTTGAATGCAAGGCAACATTCTTGGCAAGATGAATGACACTCTGGCTATATGTAAACAAATAATTGTTAACCTGTGATTTTCCCAATTCTTCCATGAAGGATTACAACCATATCATCTCTTGTCTTGTCTCCGTTGTAGCTACATACTCAGCCTCTATGGTGGATAACGAAACCACCTTTTTCAGCCCGGAGATCCAACTCACCACTGTCCCACCAACACTAAAAACATATCATGTTTTACTCTTCCTAGTATCAATGTCTCCTACCAAATCTGAGTCAATATAGCCTTGTAAATAAGTACTAGATCCCCCCAAAACATAAAAAATGTTGGATGTTCCTCTCAAGTATCTAATAATCCATTTTACCACATTCCAATACTCAACTCCAGGATTTCTCATATATCTGCTAACAAATCCTACTGCATGTGCAATATAAGGTCTAGTGTAGACCATGGCATACATTAAACTGCCTATAGCTGAAGAACAGGGTGCCCTTGGACATTTTTTCCTCCTCCTCTTGTGTCTTTGGACACATCTCCTTAGTCAACTTCAAATGACTAAGAAAATGTGTACTGATAGCTTTTGCATTCTCCATGGAGAACCTCTGCAATATATTTTCAACGTAATCAACTTGAGATAGAGTCAATTTTTTGTTTTGCTTATCTCTGCAAATTTTCATACCAAGGATTTGTTTTTCTGCCCCCAAATCCTTCATATCAAATGATTTTTCTAACTTTTATTTCAACTCTTTTATGTAATCCATGTTAGACCCATCTACAATCATGTCATCGACATATAAACTTAAAATAATGTAGCTGTCATTATCCAACCTCTTAAAATAAATACAATGGTCAAAATTACACCTGCGGAAGCCGTGCTCAACCATAAAACTATCAAATTTTAAATACCATTTCCAAGGTGCTTGTTTAAATCTATATAAACTTCTTTAATTTGCACACAAACTTCTCCTTACCCGTGACCTCAAATCCTTGGGGTTGTTCCATATATATCTCCTCCTCCAAATCACGAAGGAGAAAGACAGTTTTCACATCTAGTTGTTCCAAATGTAAATCTTCAGCAACCACAATACTTAAAACAATACAAATATAAGTCATTTTTACAACAGGAGAAAAGATCTCATCAAAATCAATGCCTTTTTTTTTGTGCAAATCCCTTTACAACTAACCTGGATCTAAATATTTTCTTACCTCCATCTTCCTCTTTCAACCTATAAACCCATTTGTTTTGTAAAGCCTTTTTACCTGCAGACAACTTGCATAATTCCCATGTCTGATTTTTCAACAAGGAGTCCATTTCTTCTGTCATTCCATCCACTAAATCTTGGTACATCTGCATAGCTTCATCATAACATTCCAGTTCACCAACATCAGTCAATAAAATATAATACAAAGAGGGAGAAAACCTGTCAGGAGGTCTACTTAGCCTTGAAGATCGTCTAATATTCACTGGAGTTGGTGGTATTTTTTGTTATTTTTGTGGATCATGAGGAGCCACTAGAACATCATATTTAGGAGTATCATCTAGCACTACATAATTATTTTACTTCTTCTCATGTTGATGCAACTGATCTTTGTACAACACTTTCTCATGGAATATGACATCCCCACTTCTCACAATTTTATGATTCTAAAAATCCTAAATTCTATAACTTAACTCATCAATTCCATATCCAACAAATACATATTTCTTTGATTTATCTTCCATCTTGGTTCTATTTTGAGAATCTATATGAGAAAATGCTCCACAATCAAAAGTTCTAAGAAAACAATAACTCACCTTCTTACCTTTTCATGCTTCCTTTGGAATACAACAACCCAAAGGAGTAGATGGACCTCTATTAATTAAATAAATAGAAATTTTTATAGCCTCCACCCACATGTTTAATTGAAGCCTAGCATGCAACCTCATAGTCCTCGCTCGCTCCATTATTGTCCTATTTATGCGTTCTGCCACTCCATTTTCTTGTGGAGTCCTTGGAATTTTTTCTGCCTACAAATACCATTAAAGGAACAATAATATTTAAATTATTTTCTTCAATAATCACCACCATTATCAGATCTGAGACATTTTAGTCTTTTCCTAGTCTCATTCTCAACCAAGATTTTCCAGTTTTTAAAAGTTTCAAGTACATTATATTTCTGCATGAGGAAATAAATCCATACTTTCCTAGTTGCATCATCAATGAATGCAACATAATATAGAGATCCACCAAGGGAAGATAACTGAGTTGGTCCCCATACATATGTATGCACAAGTTCTATTTTCTCACCTTTCTATTCCTTCCTACTCTTCAGAAAACTAACTCTCTTTTATTTTCCATACACAACTTTCAAAGAAATCCATTGACACATTTTAGACCAGGTAAAAATTTATTTGAAAGAAGTAATTTCATACCTTTTTCACTCATGTGCCCAAGTCTATTGTGCCATAGTGAAGTTTCAAAATCCACAATGACTATTTCATGTTCTACCTTCTCAACTACAACAAACTGCTCCTGAACATTGACTTTTCTCTGTAACAATTAAAGTAGAAGGAACAATATGATCTGTACAAATATATAAGGTGCCTAATTTCACACCTTTTTCTACTACTAAGGAACCTTTTTAAACCTTCCAATTTTTATCATTAAAAGTAAATGTGTAACCTTCATCACCTAGCTGCCATGCTGAAATTAAATTCCTACTCAACCTTGGAACATGCCATACCTCTTGTATTAGCCAATGATTCCCATTCTACAACTTAACCTTAATTCTTCCCTTCCCAAAAATCTGATAGGGTTAATTATCTCCCAAATAAACTAGCCCAAAATCCCCTTGGACATAATCAAGAAAATAACTCCTATGGGACATAGTATGAAATGAGGTCCTTGAATCTAGAACCCATCAATCATCAGCATTTTAAAGGGAAAAAAGAAAAAAACATCCTCTTTAGATTTATTACTTACCACATTTCCTCCTTATTTCCTTCTTTTTTGGCTGCTTCTTTATTCTTCAGAGACCAAAAATCTATCTTCTTATGACTTGGTTTCTCACAATACCAGAAATAATTTGGTCCTCTTGATTGAGACCTCTTGCCCTTTGATTTTCCTCATGATTTCCCATGATTTATAGAATTGTTTCCTCTATCTCTTGGTCTACCTCTACTTTCTTCATTCAACACACTACCTGATGTGGATCCCATTGGGTATTTTTCTTGCGACCTCCTTTCTTAGTTGGGAGTAAGAGATAGATTTGGGGAGTTGAAACCTAGGACAAATACTCAGCACCATCAATAGAATTGAGACAATAAAATCCAACAATGAAAAGGTATTTATACCTTCTACACTTTGAGCTCCACATCTCACGTGTGGGTATACCTAATCTTCACACACATAATTCCTTGTGACATACAACAGCTTGCATATATATAACTATAGATAGTTATCAAACCTATAAGTAATGGATACCTCAAAGTCTACCAAATCTTGTGCAACATCTCACTTGCACTATGTATGCTTGAGAACTAGACATAAAAAATAATCTCCTACCAACATGAAAGGGAAATTTATTTTCTTTGAATTTGTGGATTAATGGATCCTTGGAAATATCCTAAGCCCCTTATAGATCAGTGCCTTATCCAAAGGGAAACAAAGTCAAACATGAAACTGCAAAAGAAAGATTATGAACAACAAAGAGAGCAACATAGTCTAATATGTCTAATGCATTACATTGAAATACCAACTTATCTCATAATTAAGTTCTACTTGTGAATCCACTCGTGTACTCAAACATGCAAATATCCTCTCAAAGTATTTGACTCTCCCCTTAGAAGAGACCTTGGAATAAATACTTCATTAATCAACAAAATACTGAAAGACAAACTTGAATATCCTTAATATTCAAGCTCATACATATTTGAACACAAACTCCAATTCATATTTATATAGCCAAATAAATTAATCTCTTCCTTGAAGAGAACCAATGAACAAACAACTCTATTGTAGAGGAACTACAAATGATAAAACTAAAACACCCTTGATGCCCCAATTTATATAACTTGAAATCATCAACATGGAAACAACTTAATGAAAAATCATTTATACCAAACTATTGAATTCAATGTTCATAACACAAACTATTACAAAATACAACCTTATCTACAACCAAAAGCCCAAGAACACCTTATATGTACAAGGAAACAGATAATTCCCAGAATTGTAACCACACTTGGAACCTCTTCCTACAAAGTTTCAGAACCTTCTTTGGACCCTACTTTTTTATAGAGAAAATAGAACCCTTAAAACAAAGAAAATATTAGGCTAAATGGAAGAGAAACCCTAAAGTTTTCATCCTTTTGACATTTGTCCCTCCTATGAGTCCGATCGGTAAAAATATCTCTCCTTCAAAAGATCTGATTCTACCACGCCGAACACAATTATGTCAACCTAGACATCAAGCTCATCCATATACCCCTCTGCAACATGGAACATGATGCCACGACCATTAAACCCTCAGAAGCATAAGAAAATCAAATAAAACCCTTCCAAACAGTCACCTTGGCACACCCAAAACATCCAACGACTCATATTTAAACCACATCTCTCTATTAAAAGTTGGCCATCGATCTAATTTAAATCACCCAGGCACCAAGCCAAAAAGGTAACCATGAACTCAGTCAACCATCTAAAAACCACCATGCAGCAAGCCCTGATTGGCCTTTGAAACCTCATGTTCAATACTTCATCGACACATACCCCACAAAAATTACTACCGACGACCAAGACAGGTGGTGAGATCTCATAATCTTGCACCTATTATCTTTAGTGCATCTTTCTTCATGGGATTATGAAGACCATTAGATCTGGGCCATTGTTAAGCCCTCTTTACTTTGCCTTCATGCTACGTAGCATCCCGTCAGGATCCTACAATGATTCTCTTTACTAATCATCCTGATTGCGGGATCACGGGAACTTGACACTTGTCACCCCTAGGCCTGCCATATCTCTCCTTCATCACCTTGGCTTGGACACGCGTACTCTCACCATTCTGGGATCCCTCTCTCTCTCTCTCTCTACGTCACCACTCTTTACGAGATCATGGGAAGATGCCATCTTTCCACTTCAGTTCCACTTCCTACCTTGCCACCTATGCCACGTGGCACCACCTAGTTTGCTACTATCTCTACCATATCACCTATCCACCGAGCCATCCCTACCATGCGTCACAACCTTGCAATCCTATAATCTTTCTCTATCCTAGTCATTCTCTTTGCGAGATAGAGAGAATGCGCCACCTAGTGGCCTGGGCCCCAGTTTGGGATTTCAGAAATCGCCTTCCATCCCCTTTATTTTCAAGACCCCCTTTTACATTTCTCTTCACTCTTTCGGGAATCACACCTCTAATATGCTAATCTCGGTAGCCTTTATCCTTCATCTTTCTCTCTCCTTCAAGAAACATCTTCTTGCCCTTCCAATCCCGAAGACCTTAACACTTAGTCATTTTATTTCTCTTTCAAGATTCACAACTCTTCCCTTCCAATGTCAAAGACCTTAACACTTTCCCACAAAACACTTCACGTTGACCGCTAGCTTACCACCACTTAACCACCCTCCTTCACGCCATCTGCCAAAATGTGCATTCCTTTTTGACACTTCATTATTGTACGTCAAGACATAAAAATGTTAAGGCATTCCCCAACATGACCAATGTGGGATAAATGCCTTAGAGCATTTCTTTGAATAAAAAAAGGTGAAGATAGGGCAGCATGAACACTGATCACTTATACTCCATTCTGCAGAGGCGTGGGAGATCCCTGGACCAAGGTAAAACCATTCTCAACCCTCTTCAATAGATCCTTGTCCAAAAAGGAGACAATGTGAACCCTTAGCATACAAGATTCCGCGTCCAAACATGGATGTTCTCTGCAAATTTTAACATGGTACTCTTAGAAAAATGAGAGCACTAATAGTGGCTCCAACTGAGGAAGGTTGATCACAAGATCAATGCTAGAAACCAATACTCTGGCACACAGACCAAAAACAAGAGAAAACTAGATATCTTCACTTAGGTAGCAGAACAAAAAAAAAGAACCCTAAATGGTGGCCCCAGGCCACCAAACAAGTAATATCTGTATTTACCTATTAGAATTAATAATCTTTCCTTGGTGTATTATTTAAATTTGGTTAAGCCAAGGTATCCTAAATTGTAATTTTTCCTCTAGTCCAAGTGGGAGGACAATGTTACTCCTAAAGAGATTTTGTTGTCATTAGTTTTCTGCAAAGTCATGTATCGGTGAATGTAATCAAAGAAGGAAGTCATATAATAAAGGAGACACAATCGGTAAAGGCAACTGAGATAGCCACCGAGCATTGAGCAGTTATCAAGCACCGAGAAAGCTACATATACCAAGATATGGAAAGATAGTTACCAAGCACTCATAAATACCAAGAAGAGAGTACAAAGTTACCGAGTAAGCACAAGTATGATACCAAGCACTCTAGAGTTGACATTTCATTTTGAATTTAGATACATTGTATTTGGACACCGAGTAGGAAACTTTGCACATATTTCAACACAATAGTTAGGTGAGTCATTGGGACTCCAAACACATGATTGGTTATCAGCACAAGGTTGATCCACCAATGAATTTTTAGAAGAAATACGACATTGGAGATGTAACCTAAGTTTAACTACTTAATCTCCACCGTTGATACTTTATGCCCTAGATCCAGTTAACCTCCTGAACATTGTATAAGAGATCAGTTTTGAACATTTAGCAAGAATTTGAAAAATAGTTGACATTCTTGAAGTTGTTGCTAAAGCTGAAGAGTTGATAAAGATGTTGCAAAGTGAAGCAGAGGAGAGGTATGCAGACTGGAGAATAGCTCATGATACTAAGATACTAAGTGCAGAACAAGGTAAAAGAGATATATAGCACATTGAGTCTGGACAATATTTGATTAATGCATCTCTATCAGACATTTTGTAGTAGACAGAGAAATAAAAACCCGCTTGTGGGTAGGCCTTAACAGGTCTTATATTTTGTAAATCATTTAACCAGGTACATCTCTTAGATTAGCAATTTTAAAATCCTTTAAAAAGGTAGACTGAATAAGTCTTTTATACTCTTAACCGAGAATATTACTCCTAACAAGGTAAGCTATCAGAAGTAGCTAAATTTTAGCTTTAACTGAGCATCCTTTATACTACAGTAGTGAAGGATTATGGGTGTCATCCCCACCATAGTTTTTTCCTCTAAAAAAGGATTTCTGCATGACCAAAATACTTGTGTTATGTGTTTCAGATTTCATGATGTGAGTTATTTAGTTTATGTTGATTTTATGCGTTGTATTCAACTCGGTAATTGATTAGTATGAATGGTTAAAATTTTTAAAGGGTACTGATTCACCCCTCCCCTCTTAGTACATAAATTTCCTAAGTTATTCCAACAATACTAACAATTGGTATTAGAGCTAGTCTCTTGAGAAAAGGGTTTAACCACCTAAGAGGAAAGATCATGGCTATGGAAATTTAAAATCAATCTAAGAAGATTGATAGTCTTGAGTTGGAACTAGATAATGTACAAGAGGTGATTGAAGATCTGAAAAGAAAGTTAGAAAATTCCTTGAGGGTGAGAAAGAAACTATGTAGTGAACTTAAATGCACACAAGAACAAGTTGATAATCTTGAGACAACATTTGAAGGTAGTTTGAGTGATGAAGATGAATCAACCATTGCAAAACTATTGGAAAAGAATAAGTCACTCACTGAGAAACTGAAGTCAGCAAAGAAAGATCAAGAAGTACAAAATTAAGAATCACTGAGATACTTGACTCTAAGGGAGCAGTTGAAAATGCACTGAAATTAGCTTAAGAAGATAAAAGAAAGTCTGAAACTAAAATAGCCAAGAAAGAATATGAGAATCAAGCACTCAAGTGAAGTTGAAAGATTGGTTGGTGAACTGAAATCTGAAAAAGAAGCCAATGAGGTACTAAAGAGAAGTAATGAATCACTAAGATCATTGGATGCACAGATCAAAGCTCAGAAACAACCTAGAGACACAATTGGACTTGGATTCAATAGTGAGAGCACTCATGAGAAAGGAGAATCCTCTAAGAAAGCTGAAAACCAAGACACTTTTGCCCCACCAAAGACAAACAAGCCTAGTTTTTACTACTATGGGAAATCTAGACTGCAGAAGCAAAAGGGGTAAATCACCGAGATCACCTAAGTTTGATGGGTATTTCTATAACTTCAATAAGTATGGGCACCGAGCATTTGAATGAAGATCAAGAACTATAAACAACATAAAGAATCCAAAGTTTGATGGTTACTTCAGTACTTGCAACAAGTATGGTCACAAGTTTGAATAATCTAGATCACCAAGGAGAAATGAAAAATGGGTACCGAACTGACAAAACATGTAGAGTAACCGAAAGAATACATCTATACCATGGAACTACAATACAAGGATATCATGTTTAGTCTATGGAAGGTATGGACACATTGCTACAAATTGTATGTTACTGCATGGAAAAATTAATAGGAGATCTTGGAGAAACCAAGGCATGACATGTTTCCATTGTCACAAGATAGGTCACCTTGCCAAAGATAGCAGGTACTGAGAGAAAACTCCAACTGAGGAAGAGACATATGAGAAATTGAAAGTAAATGTTGAAGAAATGAGAGAGCATATGAATAGGACATAGAAAAGAAAGACCATGGAAGATGGAACATCATTTGAAATAGTTGAGGGCACCACATCCTTCGGATCAGGTGCAACCAACTCTACCTAATCAGTTAAAGAGGTATGTATAGGAACTACAAATTAAATCTTTTAATCTTAAACTGGTTCCTAGTATATGTGCAGAAATCCACATTAGCATCTTTAGATGCATTCAGATACATATGGATGAGTTCATATTTTACATCATTCGGTAAGAAGTAAGTAAAGGTAATCTGTAAAAGCAGTCAATAAAGCATTTATTGTTATTTTATGACCATTGGAAACCCTAAAACATAGAGAAAGCTATAAATAGACCCATTCGTCTATTATTGTTACCTATTATCTTTGAGAGAATCGTGAGCAAAGTTGTAGAGCTGAAACTTCAAGCAAATTCAAGCGATTAACAAGGTATTCTTGAACTATTTCAATCTGTTGTGAGATTAGTTGAACACATTGGGATATCGTCTGGTGTTTCCCTAGTTTTGTTTGCATAACCGAGTTAATAAAATAAAAGTCCTAAGTAAATATAGCAAAGAAATCGAGAACCATGGAACCTAAGCTTAAGAATCTAGTTGTAGTGGAGATTGCTGAACCCATGATCCTGAAGTATAAGTTACCTCTAGCGATAGAAACATAACCTAACAAGACAAGAGCTCTTAGATCGATTCTACCAAGGTTTATATTGATCAAAGATGTGAGAGCGTTCATCCATTGTAAAGTTGAAGAGATATGTATAGCAGAGATTGATACATTGTTTCAAAAACTATGTGTGAACATAAAACTGAAGGATGACTATGTTCATCTAGAGACTAAGGGTCTGAATCATTCCCTTCATATATCAAAAGTATTCAAAATAGAGTGGGTAAGGATGGTCCTTAGCTGAGTACATGACCAATTCATGTGGCTTTACCAACCAGTGAAAATAACAAAAGAGGTTTTACACATTGTAACGGGTTACCCTACTGGAGATAAGACAAAGGCTATAAGGAAAATTGAGAAGAACAAATTAAGTAAATTCACTAAGGTAAAGTGGGATGGGAGAGGTCTGAAGACATCTACTATTGAAGACCCTGAACTAAAATTTGAATGTAATGTTATATCCTACCGAGTGTTTCAATCTTCAAGGGTTGACAACGTACCATGTGGAGCTATAGATTTGGCATACATGATTGTGAAGGAGAACATGTAGATTGACATTTGTGAGATTTTTTTGAATGAATTGGAAGAAAAAATGAATACCATAAGGAAAGAAAAGGCAAACACTTTGAAGTTTTGATCATTACCGGTATGCATATATTTCTATTTTATGAATTTCTTCCCATCTATCGGTAATGTTACATGGAGCACTGAGAAGCCTATCATATATCAGATAAATGATTACATCCTAAGTCTAGGTGATGATCTTGATATGATTATGAATGATTATTTCCTTAATTTTCAAGCTAAGATGCATAAGAAGTACAAGATAGCACCCCGATTGGTTGAAAAATGTCATGACACAATATGTTTTGGAGTGGACACTAGCACATGTCTCATAAAGGAAATTGAACCAAGAAGTATCTAGATACAACCTATGGGATACGAGATGGACACAAACATTGAAACACAAAAATTTGAGGCTATGTTAGCAAAGCTTTCTGAAAAAAGAGCCAAAAGACATGACACTTAAGAAGAGGTGAAAGAGAAGAGAAAACAAGAAATCTTAATACCTAAAGCCCAAAGGAGGAAAAAAAAAATGATTGATAAACTATCAAAGGATCTCAAAGTTGATGATGAAACAGACAAGGATGAGTCCTCTGATACAAAAGGGAAAGATCCACTAGCAATGAAGGCCTCACCAAGTGCCAAGAAAACAAGACCAAACACATGACCCACAACTACAACAAGAGGAAAAAGGAAATCAGAAGAAGATGATCCCAAAGGTAAAACATATGTGAGAAGTAAGAAGGCTACAATTCAAACAAGGAGAAAACTAAACTTAAAAGAAGATAGTGAGACAGACATTGAAGACCTTAGCAAGAAAAATAATATAAGCTCAAGTCGATTGCAGATGACTCTAGATGAGTCAATTGAGGTACTTAAGAAGAATGGGGGAATCTCAGGAATTAGGTACATGAAGTATGCCAACCAGAATGAAGAAGGTAAAACCAAGATAGAAGAGGCAGTTATTTTTACTTAAGTTGTCAACAATCTACCTACTGAACTTTATAGCAAAATTGATGCTAGATGGAAGTATGCATTGAAATTGAAAATAAAATAAGGGAAAGATCCCTAATTCTAGCTCAACCCACAATGACTGTAATTGAGATCGATGAGAAAGTAAAGACCTAATCTAACTATTTTCTTATTAAAATTAGATCATTAAGGATTATGCTTAGAGAGTTAGAGAAAGTACAAGATGAGACCGATGACCAATGGAGAAAAATTCTATCTATATTCATGGAAGATAAGACAAGAAAAGATCAAGATACCGAAGAGAAAGGTAAGGAAAATCCTATTGACCTTACATTGGATAAAGAAAAAATATTAATTAAAGATATTACAGAGGAGGATCTTGTCACCAAAATTATAGAAGATGAAGATGTGATTATAGAAAAGGAAATAGAGACTGAACAAATGGATACAGTTGATTTTTCTGATGCAAAACTATTAGAGGAAGTTCTAGAACAAGTCAATGAGTTTTAGATGTTGATATTGGCATGTCCAATGCTGCAATTGACACTAAAGAAAAAAGCACCGAATCGTCTAAGGAAAAATAACAAGGAGAAACTAAGATACCTGAGGCCACCAAGCCCCACACAGAACAAAACACCGAGGCACCTTCTACTGAGAACCCCACATCACAAAAAGAGAAAGTAAAGGATCAAGAAAAAGGCAAGACTGAGGGTAGACATGAAACACAAAAGGAAGAAGAAAAGACAAAAGAAAGAACAAAAAAAAAGACAAAAGAGAAGACCAATGAGAATCAAGAAGAAAAGAAAGAGGAGTCACCAGCCACTAAAGGAAAAGACAAGAATGTAGAAATAAAAAATGAAAGTATATTTGATGCTACCGATACCACATTTGATGGAGTAAAGGCATGCCCTTCCACAAAATTATCTATTGGTGATAGTATGATGAGTAAGAAGAAGAAGAAATCAAAGAAGAGAAAACTTGTAGATATGAGCCAACCGATCATATTGCCTATAGTTTATCTATCTACTATGGACCCTGATGAAATGAAAGAGTATGCATAATTGGAAAGAATGAAGGCCATCCAGAATAAATCATTTCAGAAGAAGAAAGAAAACACTGTACTGGAAGATGTGAGAAAAATATTACAAGAGATTGTGCCAGATGCTACTATAAATGAGGATGCAAGCATTCTTAACCAAGTAACAGATTTGATTCAACAAGTGCAAAAATTGAGCAATGACACAATCAATGACCTGATGAAAATTCATTAGAAGAGCATGGAAATAAAATTTGTTAGAAGAGATATTAAAGAACACTGCACTTGACAAGGTATCTCTTTCTGAAGCATGCACTGAAATGGAGAACAAGTCGTCTGATATTATCTTGTTATTTTAGCAACTCTATTCCATTTCACTATTCATTAAGGAGATCAAAGAAAAAGTGGAATCTCTTGAACAAGAGCTGAATGAGAAGCTAAAGAACATATCAACTGAGCCTGGATCCCTACAGGCCTATCACTCAAAGGTTAAAAAATTAATGGGAAGGAAAAAAAAGCTCAGAAATGTAGAATGTACACTAAGGATGGAACTCCTTGAGCTACAAGCAACACTTATTCCCCACTTGGAGTCAATGCAGACTCATTTGAAGAAAGCCTATGACCTAGTTGCTTTTCCTGACTGCAGTTCATTGGACACCATTACTAGTTTGGAAGCTGATATTTCTACACAGTTAGCTATTATGCAAACATTCAAGGATACATGGGAACAAGCCCTAGCCAATGCCAAGACCAAGTTCAAACACATTTTTGATTAGATATCTCTGGAAGATAAAAATAAGTAAGTATTATTTTGGCATATTTGTCAAAAAAAGGGGGATAATAAGGATAGTCTTATATATACATAAGATATGTAAAAAGGGAGATATATGTATGTATAGTTATGTAAAGGAGATATGTATTTTTACATAAGAAGTAAAATTTTGAGGAGTATTATCAAAGGGGGAGTCATAAGTATTTTTGAAGTTTTGAAAATTTTGACAACTTTGAAGTTTTTCACAAAATGCCAAACTAATGTCAAAGGGGGAGATTGTTACTCTTAAAGAGATTTTTTTGTCATTAGTTTTCTAAAAATTCATATATCGGTGAATGTAATGAAGGAAGTAAGTCATATAATAAAGGAGACACAATTGGTAAAGGCAACCGAGGCAACCACCGAGCACCAAACAGTTATCAAGCACCGAGCAAGCTGCATCTATCGAGATATGAAAAGACAGTTACGGAGAACTCATAAATACCGAGAAGAGAGTAAAAAGTTACCGAGTAAGTACAAGTATGATACAGAACACTCTAGAGCTGATATTTCATTTTGAATATAGATACATTGTATCTGGACACAGAGCAGGAAGCGTTGCACAAATTTTAAGACAAAAGTTAGGCGAGTCATTGGGACTCCAAACACATAATTGGTTATGATCACGAGGATGATCCACCAATGAAGTTTCAGAAGGCATACAACATTAGAGATGTAACCTAAGTTTAATCACTTAATCTACACCATTTTTCTTCATGCCCTAGATCCAGTTAACTGCCTGAACATTGTATAAGAGATCAGTTTTGAACATTTAGCAAGAAGTTGAAAAAGAGTTGACGTTGCTGAAGTTGTTGCTGATGTTTCTAAAGCTGAATAGTTGATGAAGATGTTGCAAAGTGAAGCAGAGGAGAGGTATGAATAATGAAGGAGAGCTTATGATACTAAGCTACCAAGTACAGAACAAGGTAACAGAGATATAGAGCACATTGAGTTTGGACAACATTTGATTGATGCATCTCTATCAGACATTTTGTAGTAGTCAAAGAAGTACAAATCCCTCTTGTGGGTAGACCCTAACAGGTTTTATATTTTGCAAATCATTTAACTAGGTACATCTCTTAGATTAGAGATTGTAAAATCCTTTAACAAGGTAGACTAAATAAGTCTTTTGTACTCTTAAGCGAGTATATTACTCCTAACATGATAAGCTATCAAAAGTAGCTAAATTGTATCTCTAACCGAGCAACCTTTATACTAAAGTAGTGAAGGATTGTGGGTGTCATATGCACCATAGTTTTTTTCTCTAACAAAGGATTTCTACGTGACCAAAATACTTGTGTTATGTGTTGTAGATTTCATGATGTGAGTTATTTACTTTATGTTCATTTTATGCATTGTATTCAAATTGGCAATTGATTAATGTGAATGGTTAAAAGTTTTAAAGGGTACTTATTCACCCCTCCCCTCTTAGTACATAAATTTCCTAAGTTATACCAACAATAATAACAAACAAGTCATTTCTTTTATTTCCTCTGTTAAGGAAATTAGCTTATTCCTCATTAAGGGGATTCTCACACTTGACACACACATATTGTGAATGTGGCATTCATAGAACATGGGAGTTACATTCTAACTCCACCAGTCATATCTATTTAAGAGATGCTTCTCCACACACTTCAACACCAATTCTCTCACTTCTACTCACATTCTCAACTCTTTCTCTCTCATTGTTGTAATGAGCTTCTTTCTCACATTCTCTCTCTTTCTCTAAGCCTTTTGCCTCATTAATATTATATACACAAGGGATTTTTTCTTAGTTTTTCCCCTTTCAAACTCATTGTCTCATTGTATTGATCTTGGAGCATCTTGATGGTTTTGGTGATTGATCTTGAAGCAATCTCTCATTCTTTGTGTTCATGGTAATATACTTCCTTTTGTTCACTCACTTGGATTCTTTTGTTTAGCTCTTTTCATTTTTGAATGTTTCTTACATGTTATTGTAACATAAAGAATTTGGAATTATTGAAATGTTTAGTTTGTTTTGTGAAGAATTGATTATGTTACTAAAATGTAAGATATGAAAATAGGGGAAGTGATTGATGTGTAAATTTCTCTTTGAATTACGTAGATTGTATTAACCTTAATTGAGTTGAATTTATTAAGTGTTGCAATTGTGATTAAGAAGAAGATAAGATGTTCCTTTTTACCCTCAAATGCACAAATGGGAGATCCAAGTTGATCAACCCAAGAGAAGGGTTAATACACAAATGAATAACTATTTGGAAAGGAGAATGTCAAAGGAAATACCTTAAATTCTATTAATTATATGTATAGAAATGATGTATAATAGTAATTGAAGAGATGGGAGAAATTTACTAACCTTGAAATATTGCAGATCAAAGAATGTTGTTTTTTGAGGTCTGTAAATAGTTTATGAAAAAATTGATAGTTGATACCAAACTGAAATGCAGAGACAAACAAAACCCAGAAATCATTTTTCATTCTGATGTCATCTTATGAAAAAGGTCGACCTTGACTCACAAATGTCAACCCTGACCCAATAATGTCGACCCTGACCTGCACAAATCTGAAAGTGACTTTGTTCACGGATCGTGAAAGTTTGCCAAAAAGGGTATCCAGATTTGGGTTCAAATCCACTATTCTGTACCTATACCTGCAAGAAAAAGGAGATTGTTTTGTTGTGGGGGAGGGGTTTGCCTTGGTCAAACCCCGGTTTTGGAATTAACCTCAAATATATGTAATTGAAATTGTAGAAATAGACAAAGTAAATGCATAAATTCACCTTGCTTGAAAAAGTCCTTGTGGCAGATTCAAATCCTTGAATCCAAAAGTATGCTTCAAAATGTGGAATGTAGAAAAAGTAGGATGTCTTCAATCTCTTGCTTGTAGATCTCCAACACCAAGTCTTGAATGGGTTCTTGAATTTGGAATAGGCTTGGAAGAAGGTGGATGGAGAGATCACCAAAAGGGCACCTTGTAGCTTCAAACCTTCAATGGCCTCCAATGGATCTCCTTCATGGAAATAGATGCTTGAATGAATGGATGAATGCTTGCTTGAAATCTTGCTTGAACACTAGCTTGAATTGCACTTGGAGATTGTTTGAGAATGCTTGATCACGATTAGAAGACTTAGAGAAAATGAGAGGAGAAGGCTCCCTTTTATATGAAATTAGGGCACAATCTTCCAAGGAGGCCTACATAGGAGAAATAAATCCCATTAAAGCCTTTACCCCTAGGAAAGGACTTATATTAAATATAATTTCAGAATCAATGCTTCGAAAACCGAAACAGCCGACCCGAAAGTGGGAAATACTTTTTGCAAAGGCTGACCTTTAGAAACTGGAAGACCCCAGGACCTGAACCCTGGGTCAAGGTTGAGGTCGACCCTGACCTTGGTCAGGGTCAAGGTCAACATAGACCTGAAATGTCAACCTTGACCCTGAAGCCCAGAATCATCAGTCTGCCATTCAGAATGCAGAAATCAGGCCAAACAGGAGTGGAAAGAGGAATAGATCAAGGAGGAAGCCATGTCAAAGTCAGGAACCCAATCAAGGTGCTTTCCATGACCCCAAACCACTTACTCGGAAGGCTAAACACGTCTACAATGGAAGTGCTTCCATTTTCTGACTATACAGTTATCAAAGTTAGATAATCCTTGTTTTGAGTGTTTGCATGAATGTACCATTAAAAGGGTATCTCATTTGACAAGAAGAAAGCATTTGTTTTGTTGATTGATTAACTTCTTGTTTGCAGGTTTTTCATTTTTCTGTAAATATAACATTTTGTTTAACTAGTTATGGATGGCTTGCCACCAAATTTAAGTTTAATAATATTTATTTTAAGTTTTTTTTCAAGAGCTAACTTCACCCTCTGTGGGGTAGCCACAAGGGTTTTCTTTTTCATACATTTTCGTTCATTTATCTAACTATCTAATTTGCAGGTTTATATATTATGTTTAATCTATTCTCACTATTTCATATTCTATTTACTGTTGATATTGTCATTCACACAAAAATCTATTCTTTTCTCTGTTTATTATCTCCAATTTTGTTAAAATCTCTCTCTGGGATATCTTTATCTCTCTTCTGCAAGTTCAGACATTGGTTTTATTTATGATTTTTATTAATATCGCTCTCTTATTGTTGTTTATAACTCTATTTACACTATATATATATATATATATATATATATATATATATCCTTTCGCTGATTATAATTTGTTTACTATTTAAATACTTTTTATCTTCTCCTTGCATTAACATATTCGTGGTTTAAAGATTTCATATGCTTATTCTTGCAGAAATTTTCTCGCTGCAAATCTTTTCTAGAAAAGTAATTATTTGAAATTTGCATCTAAAGATAATTTGTATGTTCCTTACTTCAAGTTCTCTCTGTTGGTATAACCATATTCTTGTTTCATAACCATATTCTATTTTTTGTTCAAGCTATCAGATTTCTCTGCGCAACATTTTAGCTTCCTTACACAACATATAAACCAATCACATTGCCTTCTCTTCTTGTCACGCAAAATTTAACTAATTTTTTTTATCATGCTAACCCATCCTCCTCCCTCGCACTGCCCATCCCTCTTCCACACAACAACATTTTTTCTCCTTCATTGCACACTAAGTTGCGCTCCTCCTTCACATTAATTCATGGGTCTCTGTTTGGATTGCATTTTGCATACTTCTATTGGCTACGTTCATCCTCCTTCAAGCACAACTTCTCCAAGCTTCTCTTTGTCTCCCATGTTCTTCTCTTTGTCTTCCCAGTGTGGGATACACTACTTCTTACTCTCCTTCCACTCGCAGCTAGCCTGAGTAATCTACCACACATTTTGTCCTCCCAACTCTGCCTTGTTACACACCATGCTTGCTTAGCTAGTCTTGTTTAGCTAGCTTCTCTTCCTCCTAGCTTCTCTTAGGCAGGTTATATTTTTTTTCCTTGCGTAGGGTATCATATCATTTCATGTTATTGGTATTACGTTTAATCATAACATTCTCTGTCATTATAACGTTCTTTGTCATTCATGTTATAACATTTTTTATTCATAAGTTGCAGATTAATTTATTTTTTATTCATAAGTTACAAATTTTATCATTCAATTCCTTCCTTTTATCATTAGATTATGAAAGACTTATCATTATTATATCGGTTCCATTATATCATACTTCAGGTTAATGTAGTTTTTTTAATCATTTCTTGCATCACTATTATTAGTTGCATTTATTAATCCTTAGATTCTTTTTTTTATCAAAATTTGTTTATCAAAAAAGTTTAAACTGTAAAACAAATTTTTCATGTCCATTTAACATTTTATCAATATAAACATTTTTCAGTTACCTTTTTTTATATATAATTGCAATAAAAATTTGTTCTGTCATTTAAACAAAATTTTTAAATATTTTTCATTTTTCAATTTACTTACATATTAACTGGTAACATTTACGTTAAATTCCACCTTTGGGTTTATTTTAACATATACTTTATTGTATTCTAAGTTATTTCAAGCTACGTCGACATTAATTCTTGAAATCAAATTGAATAGTTCTAACTATCATCAATGGAAGACGCATGTTCCCTTTATATTTCATTTTAAGCATTTGCTATAAATTGCTACAGATGCCTCTCTTGAACTAACTGCCACTGCTTCTCAAGCCAACAAAGATGCATGGAAAACTAAAAATGACAAAGCTCTTGGATTAATTGGCCTTTCTATTATTCTTGATCTATACGTCTTGATTGGACATTGCACCAAAGCCCATCAAGCATGGGACATTTTGAAACAAACTTATGACAACTCCACCGAATCACGAAAGATTCAACTCCAAGACAACTTGGAAGACTTGAGGTATCCAAATTTCAAATCCATGGATGAATTCTTACTTAAATTTAATCCTATTAAAACTCAATTAAGTGGTTTAAATGTTACTTTAACAGATATTAGTTTAGTTAGTATCATTCTAAAGAAATGTTTTCCTAAAGAATTTCAACAGTTTATTACTAACATTCATTCTCAACTTGCTGTTTCTAGTTTAGCTTCTCACTTAAGTTATGCTATTTTTCAAAATCTTTTACGTTAAGAGGAAGCTAAGTTACTGCAATTTGGTAATCTTAGATCTTATGAACATACTTTTATGTCTAAGCATCAAAATCAAAATAATAGCTCATATAATAATAATACATCTAATTATAATAATTATTATCATAATCATAACAATACCCATCATAATGTTAGCGATAATCACAATAACCATCATAAATCAAATCATCATAAGATAAATCAAAGACCCCATTGCACCTATTGTGGGAAAGACGGTCATATAACTAATAACTGCTTTAAAAAGCAAAAGGATAAATGACCCATGAATCAAAATTATCAACCTTCTAATTCTAAGGAGGATAATGGTAATAAATCTCGTCATGCATTTACAATTTGTCATAATGTTACTAGCCATTTTTAGTGGTATGGTGCATCTTCAGGAGGTATTTCTTTCTTTAGTATTTTAAATTGTTACCTTATGTCCTTAATGTTGCTCAGTTTTAATTTATTCAAGTAATCATACAACATTACTTTCCAGTGGATTATTTCATTATTTTGCATTAATTTCTCTCAGATTTTATATGATTTATTGTTGCATCTTTTATGAGTTCCATTTGATCAACTGTTTTAATTTGTAAGTTGCATTGAGATGCACTTACTTCAGTTGATGTTTATCAAATTGTTCCATTTGTAAGTTGCATTGGGATGCACTTACTTCAGTTGATGTTTATCAACTTGTTCCATTTGTAAGTTGCATTCGATGCACTTACTTAAGTTGATGTTTATCAACTTGTTCCATTGCTTATTTTTCTCTTGGTGAGGATGTTGTTCTTTAAATTCTTCTTGAATTTTGTTGGATTTCTCATATATTTGGCAGGAAATATGTTTTTCTCACTCATAATCCTTAGTTCAAATTATTATTTAGCATATGTCAATCTTAATGTTGGTTTAAATTATTTTCTCCTTAATGGTTCCTAAATGTAGACATGCTTGGATAATCAAATCAATTGTTTATTGGTGCTTGAGGCATATGTTCTACTCAGATTATGGTTTCTTCTCTCACACTCCTCTTTGCAATATTACTAATGCGATGATGAGTTTGCATTCTTCATTTCTTAGATCCTAAGTCATGCAAGTTATGGATTAGCTACCCATTTACTTGAAGTGAGATGACTCATTAATGGACTGTCTATATCCATGTGATTGATGTACTGTTGATGCATGTCTCATTAGTTGGCCTTGTTCTGGTCATTTCTACATTAGTATATTTATTTTGAGATGAGAGAATGGATGTTGTTTATGGCACCTTGACCATTTGGTGTATCTTGATTTCATGTTTAGCTCCTTTGTTTTTTATTCATTAAATCTCATGCATTTCTTTAAACATATTTTTTGATGTAACAGTTTCAAAGTTACACTAACTTGAATGTTAGATGACATTCTTCTTGTGGATAGGTTCCTTGGTTCATGTTTCTATGTTTCTTTGTTTCAGGTGAATCTAAAAGGCCCACTTCTGGAATCACTTCCTCTTCACATTTCCTATAACTTCAAGAAGACTACATCAAGACAATCAAATCTCTTCCTTATATTAAAGATCAAATTATAGATTTTGTGAAGAGGCATTTCATTCTCATTGTAAAAATTTGGGTTTAATTCCCTTGATGTAAACACCCCAAGTAAAGATTAAAGGGGGGTGTTAGAATTAATAATATTTCCTTGGTGAATTATTTAAATTTGGATAAGCCAAGGTATCCTAAATTGTAATTTTTCCTCTAGTCCAAGTGGGAGGACAACTCATTTCTTTTATTTCCTCTAATAAGAAAATTAGCTTATTCCTCCTTAAGAGGATTCTCACACTTGACACACACTTAATGTGAATGTGGCATTTATAGAACATGAGAGTTACATTCTAACTCCATCACTCATCTCTATTTTAAAGATGCTTCTCCACACACTTCAACACTAATTCTCTCACTTCTACTCACATTCTCAATTCTTTATCTCTCATTGTAGTAATGAGCTTCTTGCTCACATTTTCTCTCTTTCTCTATGATTTTTGCCTCATTCATATTATATACACAAGGATTTTTTTTTTATTTTTTCCCATTTAAAATCATTCTCATTGTGTTGATCTTGGAGCATCTTGATGGTTTTGGTGATTGATCTTGAAGAAATCTCTCATTCATTGTGTTTATGGTAATATACTTGCTTTTGTTCACTCACTTGGATTTTTTTGCTTAGATCTTTCATTTTTTGAATGTTTATTACATTACCCCTATCATATACCTGATTCTCATCATTTAGCAACATGACTATTCTAAGAAAACCATTGAATAACACGTAGTTATACTAAAAAAATAGCAACATCAATCATTTTTCCATGCTTAACCTCATTTTCATACTTGGTATCTATTGGTATGATGAAATTGTGGACATAATGATGATGACATGTAACTGATTGAATGTTTGATAATATTAAGTTGAAGATGATGCAAGACATTAAATCAGTTAATGGTTTGTATTGTCATTGATGTCAACTTGATATCATCTGTACGGTCATGTACATAATACCAAAGACTTCAGAGAATCAATGGAACAGAGATTATGCTTTCAGCAATGCATAAAAGTCAAGTATTCACCATGTGATAGACAACACCAATGGAGTGCACACCATTGGTAAAGGCAAAGAACAAAAGTCATAGTGATACCCGATGAGCACAAGACAGTGTTTCCCGTCGAAGCAAAATCACAGGATGCACGACGAGCTAAAAATAGAGTTTCCCGACAAGCAAAATCCAACGATGCCCAACAGACGATTGGAGTTACACCAATGGAACTGGCAGTTTTCACCAATGGAACTGGCAGTTTTCACCGACGACTAACTGTGGAGTTGACCGACAAAATAGAGAGTTCAAAAAATGATAAAATATCTAGCTGGCAGAGCTTAAGGATAGACTTAACTGGTTGTTTTATTTGTTTTATTCGACTAGAGTTAAGTAATTGATTTAAAGAAGATTTGTACAGTTGGAAAGAAGATAACTATAAGATAAATCAGGAGTTAAATCTTTAAATCAAATTGGCTGGATTGTTTTTCATGCCAATAATCAAGAACCAAGAATCAAGAAACAAGAATATCATGTCTATATAAGAGACAAGCATAATTCATTTCTGCAATCAATCACATACATGGGAAGGGGAGTGAATGGAAAGAGGATGCTGAAGAGAAACTGACAAAGGATAATTTCATACAGTCCTGATCAATCAAGCTGAAGGAGAGCTAAAGAATTCTGCAGACACGACGAACAGTGAAGCACAATATCACAGAGGAGAAAGTGTGGAGCATAAAGAATTGAATTGATACATTGATCAGAGAGGTAATGTACTTAAATAGATTTGAAAATCTACAATTCAAGTTGCATTAGAAACATGTCATAGTGTTTCAGTTTAACCATTGAAGCATCAAGTCTCTTAATAGAGTAGGACTTAACTGTTTTCTATAATTGAGGTATATCCTAACAGATTGCCAAAAAGGTTGATTCATGAAAGTAGCATTGAAATTGCATAAAGCCTATTGACAGCCTAAGAAGAAGGTTGATTAAAGGATGGTAGCTGTAACCACCTGAATTCGGTCTATTCCAACTATGGACCCTATTTGCCCTAAGTGTGATCATACCCTCAATTATGTCCAAATGACCCTGTTAGTGCTTGGCATAATTCTTAAAATCAATTTAATATCCTAGGTGATTTTTATCACTAATTTATATTAACTATTATAGCCATACAATTCAAATCAATGCAAACCATTTAAATCATATCAAAATCAAATATGGCTATAGTATTTAATTATAAAGGAATTAAATAAACCCCTAAATCAATTACCCACTTGCAAAATAACCCATTCCCCTAGCCTATTTAATTTAATTAAAATGGCTATAGTCTCCTAATTATTTAAAAGCAATTAAATTGTTTAAATAATTAAATTCCTATTTTTGAATGAATTAAATAAGTTTAATTCATTTAATTAATATTTTCTTAAACCCCAACCTAACCTATCTCAACCACTTCTACCTTGGGTTCTAACCCTTCTCAACCCATTCACCCTTGCTAATGTAATTCTAATCCTAATTCTACCCTAACCCACCTCCTAATGTTGTCACATTCCATTAGGAAATGATTAACAACTCAACCCACTTGAGAAAGTCCACTTTCTCAAGCTTGACTTTCCTAAGGGACCAACTTGCCAAGTTGAGTCTTACACACTCCCCTTGCCTCTTTAAGGCTTTCATTAATGCCTTATTAATGAAGATGCCTTAAGCCTATGTCTCCTCCATACCTTATTAATTCCCAAGGCATTAATGGCTCTTACACCACCATTAATGAGTCCCTCAACTCATTAATAAGCCTTGTCTCCCCTCTCTCTCTCATTCTTCTATAAATAGAAGCCATTTTTGAGAGCAAATAAGCCTTCATGATATATTGTAAATGCATTCATATGCTGTTAGATTAAAGTTAGAACTCATATTTCACTTCATAATTCATGCTTTTACATTGTTATTATCTCCATTCTTAGAATTAGAATGCATGTTTTCTCATCATTTAGCTTGTTTTAAACTAAAATCCTTCATGCTAAGTCGTATATGTCACTGATGGTAGCAGAATCTGAGGGCTATTATGTTACTAATCACACTCTTCTTAGTTAGAAGGCAATAGGTTGATATTAGTTGGTTTTACATGCTTATCTAACCTTTTTGAGCTAATGCACTGATCTATTGAGGTGTTGTGTCTTTCTTATCAGGTACAAAATATACACACATTTTTGGCGCCCATCGTGGGGCTTGATTTCCAACTTGGCCTCATTTTCTAACACTTTTTTACTAATTTGCATGCCCAGAATCCTTTTATAGGCTCATTTTTGGTATTCAGGATCGCATCTAGGATACGCCCTCACACTGCGGAAAATGAGGCTCGCATTTGGGATTCCCCAGGTTATTTTTAGTTTTGGCTCATATTTGGTAAGCATGTAATCACATCTGGTAAGGGAGCTCACATACAGTATGCTGCATCGCATTCAGTGAAATTTTAGGCTCGCATCTGGTTAGAAAGTTTGTGCATTTTGTTTGCCTAAACATTTTTAACAAGTTGTGTTTTTGGTGTATTGTAGCCTAACAAGTGTTTACAGGTTGTTCTTGAAGTTTTTGTGGGAGTTAACATAAACAGATACTAACTTGGTTTTTCAGGTTACCCAACCCCCGTCTTGACTTCTATTTTTCCTTGCTTTCCAAATTAAGATACATATTCAAATCTATCACTAAACTGACTAGAGGATTATGCTCTTTTCCTTTTTAAGGAAAATCAGAAACTCATACATCAGTTTATGGATTGAATGGAATTTGGGGTTAATTGAACAAGAAAACACATCGTCTAATTCAATTTGGAACAGTAAATGAATAACACAAATCACTAAATATTGCGGTTCAATGAACAACTACATTGTATAATTCCTTTTTGGATTAGTAATTGGACAAGCAACTCACTAAAATTTTGTGGTTAACTGAACAAGGCAACTTTCCTTTTCAAGCATCCTGTTTTTCTTAAATATGAACAAATTAAATCGAGCTCAAAATAGCTTGAAGGAATGAACTTTGCTTTACAATTTTTGGGAGAAAACGATTTAGATTAGGAGAGTATGCTCTTCTTCTTCGGAAGAATCAGAAATCTAGACATCCAAAGCTCGCCAATCCTTGTTACATACATTTAAACAGTAGAGGGCCTGCCGGTTGAGGAAAAAATCTCCCGAGAACGACCCAAGTGAGGACAGATTTTACGCCAACCCTTCTAACTCACTATAAATAGTTGCTTCCTCATAGGCTAAAGCCTCGAAAGACAAAACTGGTTTTGTTCTTGGAATTTTGACATCATTCCTTGAAAATATCTGGGTATATGTAGAGCGGAGTCGCTTGAATCTTGCTTGCGAGACTACATATATTTGGGTACTCATAGGGCTATACACCTAAATTTTGCCTTGTGCAATTCTATGGGGGACAGTTTCGAATGGATTGCCCTATAATCTACAACAACTTCAACTGAAAGAATTTCTGATTCATCCTCAAAAGGGTGATAATCTTTGTGCAAGGCAAAAAGTAATTGCCCCAAGACACTCATCATATTGTGCCCTCACTTGCCTTTGGAGTCGGCTAATACAACATCATGACTGGAGCCATTGTGTGCTTGGTGATGGCTGTATTTTGATTAGCATTTGAGTGTGTACCTGAGTCAATGAGCAAAAATTTTCATCCTCCACCTAGAGAATAGGAAAAGATGAGTGTTTGTTTCACCCTCCTAACAATACAAAACTGTTTAATGTGTTCAAAAGATCATTAAAAAGATAAGCTCCTCAAAACAATCAACAAATTTCAAACCCTGGAGTACAAGTGTTTTTCACACATTACGACACCTCCTAATGCAATCTGGAAACAAGAAAATTTACGCACTTTAAAAATAAAATTTTTAGAACTGACCAAAATTGACAAAGACATCATAAGATCACATACTGTATTTCCCAAGTCGCATGTAATATTTAGGATCGCATTTGGTATTCTGGATCATATTTAGTCAGCACATAGTTGCATCTAGATTCTAGGCTCGCATTTGGTACCATCAGAGGCTCGCATCTGGGAGCTCGCATTCAGGATAGTGGGTACTTGTAGAAGTTTTTCTTAGAAGGTCTCAGTTGACTAGGATACCCTTTTAGATCTTTAGCTAGTTCCTGTTGTCTCTTCTAGTCTCCCTTTTGTATTTTCAAAACACTTTCAAAACGTCCACCTTGCATGCTTAGTAAATCTTTCACGATCAATTCAATATGTGTGGTCTACCCACTTTCTACCAACAACTTGGTTCCCAACTCACTATCAGGGAATTCTAACCCTCTGACATTGGAATCATTTACATCCACCAACAAACAGTTACTTTTACCTAGACACGCCCACTTGAACAATCTGAAACTCTCACTTGCACTATTGGGAAACATTAACAAAGTTGAGAAACAACTTCATGGTTAACACAAGATGCAACAAGTACACAACTAAAGGATCAAAAGTGCCTCGTAAGACACCACACTTTCAAGGAGAAGCTTCTCATAGTTCCCTCCTTGATCTAGATTCCCCTCAAATGGATAGCGATACTCATAGATGGAGTGAGGCCTTTGAGGACTAGAACAAGGGAAAACACCAAAAACCCAAAGATACTGATGAAGAAGAAGAACCCAAGTTCAAACGTCCTTTATTTGAATCCGGTAGTGAGGACAAAATCTATAAAGAAGAATATGAAAAACTCAAACAAAGCAAGAGATTTCACCAGATAATGGAAAGAATGATTGATGAGGATTAAAAAAAAATACTTCCTTCATCTAGCGTCTACATGTGTTAAATTACCCAAAGATTATGACATGGAAAAGCTCAAGGAAAAGGAGGTACCAAACCCAATATCTATTCTCACCAAACAGCTCAATATGATGCAAACAGAGCTCACAAACCTCAAACAAGAGAAGGAGAAACCCAAAACACAATACTCTTTGGATGCCATTTGTCCATTTCCTTTTGACAAGAGTATCACTATGGTCCCGTTTCCCCCCAACGTGGCAAGGCTCAAGTATGAAAAATAAATGGGGGAAACTGACCCCCACGATCATGTAAGGGAATTCTGTGCTCTTAGCATAGAATACATGCACGAACCTACATACCTCATGCGACTATTTCTAGGAAGTCTAGGAGGTAATGCCATGGAGTGGCTCTCAAAACTGAACCCTAAGGTCAAAACATTTGAAGAGCTAATTCAATGCTTTATTCAACATTACTCCTACAACATCCAACATGATGTGACTATGATGGACCTATGCAATACCAAACAGAAAACTAGTGAGTCATTTACACACTTCCTACAAAGATGGAGGAATATTTTTGCACGATATTCAAGGGCCATTCCCGAATCAGAAAAGATGGAGATATTTATTAATAATTTAGTGCCCAAATTGAACTATGTTCTACAAATGCAAGACTCTCCTAGCTTTGATAGAATGATTAAAAATGCCCTCCGTATTGAGGAATTCATGGTCAAAAGGGGAGAGATCACCCTTCAAAATGAAAACAAAACCAACAACTCCAACTCCAAGCCTAAATGGTGGAAGCACAAAAAGAATGTTGTTAATGAAGGAGTAGTTGATGCCTCTAACATTAATCCTAAACCCGAGGTATTTAATCTAACCAATGGCATGAAAGCAAGCAAAGATGCTAAGGTAACACCTCCCTTCCCCAAAGCAAATAATGATAACAACAAGGAATGAACATGGACTTCGAAACCCCAAAGAACATTCACTCCTTTGGGGGAACCTCTTGAGACTGTTTTAAAAACACTATTGGATAACAAAGTTCTTACGATTCCCGATTCTAAACCATGGGAACTAATGGTAAAACCCAGGTGGTGGGATGATAATTCCTATTGTGTCTTCCACAAAAACAAGGGACACAAGACTAATAATTTCCTCAAGCTTAAGCATGTCATCCAAGACCTCATCGAAGCAGGTAAGATGAAAGTAGATGGACATACTACCAATGAGGATCATACAACATTCAACAAACCTTTTTCTAATTACAATCAAGGAGAGATATCTGAAGGGAAGGGTAATGAGGTAAACTACACCTATTCCAAAAATGATAATGTGATTAATATGCTTGACATTAAAACTAAATCCACCAATGTGGTCATAATTAAAGGTGTCTCATCCCATTGAAATGTTGTAACATGGTGCCAAGCATAGGTTACAATCAAAGGACCTCCAAAACTGACATCAACATCAACATCCAAAGTTCCTATTGTAACTATTCCTAAACCCATAGTAAAACACATGGTCACTATCCCCGGAGCAAAATATGACTTGGTAGACCAATTGCAATGAACCTCTACCAAAATTTATATTTTTGAATTGCTCAAGATATCCATGGTACATAGGGAAATCCTAGAACAAGCCCTACACGTTGCTAATGTTCTAAAAGATATTGATATAGAAAAGTTTCAAGCGATGGTCAATCACATCTCAGCACCGCACTACCTCTCCTTTTCTAAAGAGGATGATAAGTCATTGACACATCCACATAATCAACCCCTCCATATTGAAGTCCTTATTCATAAATCCCATGTTAGACACGTATTGATAAATGGAGGCGCAGGATTGAATATCTATACACTAGATCTAATCAGGAGACTAGGTCTCTCAAAACAAACAATTGACTCTAGAAACAAGATAACCATCAAAGCTTATGATGAATAAGAGAGATCCTCCAGAGGTCTTATTGCTCTACCTATCAGAGTCAGACAAATTGAGAGGAACATCATATGTCAAGTTATGGATTTACCATTGGCCTACAATATCCTACTAGGTAGACCATGGATTCATGAAATGCAAGCTGTACCGTCCACTTATCACCAATGCATAAAATTCCCACATAATGGGGTGGAAGTGACAATTCCTGCAGATGCTAAATACACTTGCAACAATATCAAAGAAAGTAGCATGATCCCACACAACAAAGAGGCTATAGATGCAGATGCTCTTGAAACTACCAAGGACATGGTTATGAAGAGTTTTAGAAAAACCTTGAAACTTGAAAAAACAAGTATGGGAGAGTACAAGCTGGACCTAACTCCCTCATTAATAGAACTCCCAGTGTCACCGAGATCCTATGGAAAACCTTCCTCGACATTCACATCGGTAGCATCCAAAGAGCCATAAGTACACAAAGCACCTGGCATGATAAAGGCATCCACATCTTCTTCAGATAACACAGAAGAACATGCAGTCCTAGATTGACTTTACAAAGGAGAACCGACAGAATCTAAGGTCAAACATGTAAAGATATCCCTAGAACAGTATGGAAAGGGATATGATTTCCTCACATAAATGGGTTACAAAGGAAAGGGACCTCTAAATGACATAGGATGAGGGCTCATTGAACCTATTCCCGTGGAGTTCTGGAATACCAGAGATAAAACAGGACTTGGTTTTAATACTAAAATTGATAAACCCACTCCAATAGAGAGTCCGCACTTAGATAAAGGGAGTGATGAAATAGATGAACTAGAGCAATGGTCCTATGAAAGATTGTTACATGTTGGCGCACAAGACCCCAAATACCAAGGAGAATGCTATGTACCTAGCTTTGAGGTACCACAGGATCTTCACACTCCTTTACTAGCACAACCTCCCATTCAAGAGGTAGGCGACACCATAGCAACAATAACTCAAGAGATACCCCAGCCACAAAATCTACATCCTAAGGGGGAAATTAGTCACAATTTCACATGTCCTTGATCTACCCCACTTTGATCTACAAGCAGCTAACTGACTACATCAAATAACCATTGCTGAGTACTTAAACAGATCTAATGATGATCTCACGGACTCTCATGACTATGAATGGGATCGGCTATCTATCGCCTCTAAAGATATTGGAATAGATACAATTCACATGTTTGCAGCTCCCTCAGCTCCTAGCAAATGATCTGACACTCCTCTCAATGATACTAATCCTCCTGAAGTAGAAGAAAAGTTCCTTCCCCCGATCATTGATGGAGACACATGTGAATACATAAGTCTGGAAGAATTTCATAGGCCACAAGCAAGAAACCTCCATTTACATAGAGATGATGATGAGATTTCTACTGACGAGTCACTAGAGTTTGGTCCACATATGACTAACAATGACCCTTTTAACGATGATCTCACTCTTATTGATCTAAATATCTAAGAAATTAACTTAATAGATCATGTCATGTTGGTTAATGGTCTTGATGCTAATATGATGCTATCCTTCCTAGAATTTGATTCTCTAACATTGGTACTTCCATACCTAATTGATTGGACTAAAACAAATCATATTCCTATCCTCAACTTTTCCAATGACCACTCCCTAGCTTGTTACCTCAATGCTTGTGAACCTTACCCTTCTTCCACCAATGCAATGAGGGAGAACATGTCACAGGAGGATATCAGGTTTCTTAGTCAAAAAATGAAAAATAAAAAGAAGAAGCAGACTGATGGTGAAAACCACTCTGTGGCAGTATCAGATCCCAAAATAGTAAAGAAAAAAGACATATCCAATGGTGAAAACCTCTCTGAGGTGCCAAAGGATGAGACTCTTGATATCCTCCCAGAACACTTTCAGGAAAGATCTTCGGTATTGATTGAACCAACACAGCCAATAAACTTGGGCACTATTAAAAATCCTCAAATAGTTCATCTGGCACAATCTTTATCAGAAGAAGAGAAGGTACAGTTCACAAAGTTCCCAAAGGAGAAGAAGGTCAACTTTGCATGGTCTTATACTGATATGCCAGGGCTAGATCCTAATCTCATCATGCACCACTTATCTATAGCTCCTGGGATCAAACCTGGAAAACAAAAACTTAGAAAAATGCATCCTCATGTTGAATTATTGGTAAAAGCAGAGCTAGAAAAGTTGTTGAAAGCTAGATTTATTTGAGTCATTGCCTATGCAGGGTGGATCTCCAATGTAGTCCCCATCTCTAAATTTGATAAATCTATCAGGATCTATACGGACTTCTGAGACCTAAACAAAGCATGTCCGAAAGATGACTTCCCTCTACCAAACATTGACATGATCATAGATCTTACAATAGGCTTTCAGATGTATTCATTAATGGATGGATTCTCAGGCTATAATCAAATCAAGATCACCCTTGAGGATCAAGAGAAAACTGCATTCATATACGCATGGAGCACCTTTTTCTAGAATGTCATGCCTTTCGGGTTAAAGAATGTCGGTGCAACATATCAAAGAGCCATGACAACAATATTCCATGACATGATGCACAAGAACATGGAGGACTATGTAGATGACACATTGGCTAAATCC
>MU228384.1:4562526-4583539 GCA_018584345.1 Thuja plicata | reverse complement strand
TCAAAGAGCCATGACAACAATATTCCATGACATGATGCACAAGAACATGGAGGACTATGTAGATGACACATTGGCTAAATCCAAGGAAAGAGGTACTCACATTGCTGACCTAAGAAAGATATTGGATTGAATAGAACAGTTACAACTTAGGCTCAACCCAAAAAAATGTGTCTTTGGGGTCCAATCAGGGAAGCTCCTAGGATTCATAGTATCTGCAAAGGGAATCGAGGTAGATCCTGCAAAGGTAAAAGCTATTATAGAGATGGCTCCTCCATGTAACATCAATCAAATGAGGACACTACAAGGGAGACTCCAGTCTATCAGGAGATTCATGTCCCAACTTGTAGATAGGGCACAACCCTTTACTAAGCTACTACATAAAGGGGTTACCTTCAAATGGGATGAACACTGTGAGGAAAACTTTAGAGAATTGAAGGGGTACCTGGCTGCTCCACCTATTCTTATGATGCCTATTCATGGAAAACCCTTACTCCTATACATTACAGCTACAACTACATCCCTAGGAGTATTACTGGCACAAGAAGATGAAACAAAGAAAGAACGAGCTATCTACTACATTAGTAGAACACTAGTCACTTATGAGCTCAATTATAGCATTATTGAAAAAGCATGCTTAGCAGTCATCTTTGCATCACAAAAATTAAGACACTACATGCTCTCTCATATAGTGAAGCTCATTGCTAAGATCGATCCTCTAAAGTATCTTTTGAGAAGAACAACATTAACAGGACGTTTGGCAAAATGGGTCCTAATTCTAAGTGAGTTTGACATTGAATATGTAGAATGGAGAGCTATCAAAGGACAGGTACTTGCAGATCAATTGGTTGATTCACCACTCTAGGATGATGAACCTTTACTAATTGAATTCCCTGATGAAACAATCAACCATCTCACTGAATATCCCTGGAAGATGTACTTTGACGGTTCATTCACTCAATGAGGATTTGGAGCAGGGTTCCTCTTCATAACTCCACAAGGATACAAGATTCCCAAATCTTACAAATTGATGTTTCCATGCACCAAAAATATCTCAGAATATGAAGCATTGGTCAAAGGCCTCAAGCTAGCTATGGAATGGAAGATCATAGAGTTACATGTGTATGGTGACTGCCAACTAATTATCAATCAAGTCAATGTGGAGTATCAAACAAAAGATGAAAATTTGATGCCCTACAAGCAACCAGTTAATGATCTAAAGAAGTAATTTGTCTTTGTCACCTTCCAACAGATACAAAGATTAGAGAACAAAGTTGTGGATGCTATGGCTACCTTGGCATCCATGCTACAACTGGAGGAGCATCAATTCTGCTATGACTTCTTGGTGGAAGAAATATCCTATCCTA
Organism: Thuja plicata; assembly: GCA_018584345.1. Taxonomy (NCBI): domain Eukaryota; kingdom Viridiplantae; phylum Streptophyta; class Pinopsida; order Cupressales; family Cupressaceae; genus Thuja; species Thuja plicata. The sequence goes on along the minus strand of MU228384.1, from coordinate 4,582,175 downwards.
CCTTTGATACCCCTGAATACCAGGTAATATGTACCTTGAATACCCTAGATCAATCTCAATATGCCAGTATCATTGCTTACCTTTCCGACCAAACCATTCCCGCCAATTTATCTAGAAATGAGAAAAGGTCCCTGATTAGGACAACATCGCATTATGTCCTCATAACTAACAACCTATATCGACACGGTCTCAATGGTACACTTCTTCGATGTTTATAACTCGAAGAGTCTGATCTAGCATTAAAAGATGTCCACGAAGGTGTATGTGGATCACACTCGAATGAATTTTCATTAGACAAGAAATTGCTCAGAGTAGGCAATTATTGGCCTACCATGGAGAAAGATGCTATTCAGTTTCCAAAATCATGTCTTAAATGCCAGACACATCGAAACCTTATCCATGCTCCTACCAGAGAACTCATACCTTTCATAGCACATTGGCCATTTCAGCAATGAGCCTTTGACTTGGTTGGACAAATATATCCCAACTCTTCAAATGGACACAAGTTTATCATTACGACCACTGAGTATTTCATGAAGTGGGTCGAAGCCGTGCCGCTAATCAAAGCCACTGGCAAACAGGTGGCTATGTTCATTCTGAAATACATTATTTGTAGATATGGGATACCCTCTTCAATTGTAACAGACAATGGGAGCCAATTTAAAAATCAAGACATTGATGACCTTTGTGAACAGTTCCATATTACTCAATATTTCTCCTCAATATATTATCCTCAAGGTAATGGACAGGCCGAGGCATCAAATAAGAATATTCTCAAGATTCTACATAGAACTGTAAGCAAGTCTGGCAGAGACTGGCATCTACAACTGAATCAGACACTATGGGCCTACAAAACAAGAATAAGAACACCAACTAGAGCCACACCATTTTCTCTAGTCTATGGCGCTGAAGCAGTGCTACCCATTGAGGTTGAAATCCCATCTTTGCAGATATCTTTATAAGGTCTTGTTACCGACGAACAGTACTACATAGATAGGGTAAATTCTCTGGACTTGCTAGATGAACGCCGACAATAAGCATTTGATCACCTCAAGGTATATCAAGTACATATGTCCAAAGGTTACAATAAAAAGGTCAAACCACACAAATTTGAAGTAGGAGGTCTTGTCCTCAAGGAGAATCCTAAGAATCAGCCTAACAAGGAGCAGAAAGGAAAGTTTGAACCTAGTTGGCTGGGACCTTATGTTATCACTACTTCTTTTGGGATTGGAGCTTATCAGTTAGCTACACCTGAGGGAGACGTTCTTCCAGTTCCTATCAACACCCTACATTTGAAGTGGTTCTACGCTTAATGATTCAGCTAGTAGAGCATGTACATCCAATATTTCTTGAAAAATACCAAAAATATTCAAAAAATTGATCCTGAAGAAATCCAAAAATAGTGGAAAAGATCCTACAAAAAGGGTATCCTTGGTGAACCTAGTAAACAGGCGCCTTGATACTACAAAAACATTCAAAAAAGCAAAAATAGCAAAAAAACTAAAAAAGAGAAAAGTGCCTTGATGGGCACCTGGTAAAACAGGCATCTTGGTAGCAAAAATAAAAAGACTGAAAAAGGTCTTGCCAAGTGGTGAAAACCTGGTGATCAGGCATCACTTGTGTTCTGCGCTCCATCTATCAATGCACCACTGACACAAGGCCTTCATAATTTTGCCTATGCTCATACGCTGACTTCATCTTCCTAAATGACTATCGTATCCTCGCTTGGGATTTGTCTATCTTTACATCTTAGGAATAAGTCATCTACACTGGGGGCATCTTTGCTATGATTAGTAGGTTGTGGTTGCTAGTTTTCTCTAGGATGGTTTTCCTCACGAACGCAATGTTTCTTGATACATGCAAAACAATGTCACTTTCCAAAACAAGGGTGTCTTTTCAAAACATTGGACATGAAATTTACATTAACGGAGTTCCTACAGGGCTACATTGGATTGCAAACATGAACGAATTATCCTATCAATACACAGACATGGAACACCATATTGCTTGTATTCCAATTTTCTAATTGATGAATCTTTACTGTGTTTGACAGATGAATGAACAAGTACTACTTAACTACACAGTTTGCTATTGGTTTGATTATGATTCTTTTATGTCTTGATGATGTTTTCAACTAGGGGCATCTAAGTAATTATAAATTTTATTTGATTGATTCTCAATTGATAATTTATTATGTCTTCTTAGTTTCTCAATGATGTCTGCGCAAAGACAAAGAGTCACAAGGATGGGGGGCATAATGTTTTCTTTATTTTCTGCATATGGTGATTGTTCCAAATGATCCTATAAATTTCACCTAACTTGGATGTTTATGGTAAGAGCCGCTACTATGGGTGGATAGACGCATATATCTTGATCTTTGTTATGTGTAAACTATGGTGAGTTTGAAACAATTTGCTTATCTATTTTCTGATCCAGATTCTCACTAAGGTATATGAATCATAATGTACCCAAGGATATGAATTTTCAAGGTCATTGCGGGTCCAATATCTTGCCTTAATCAGAATCTGTTATATTAAAAGGAAAGGTGACTATTTTGTTATCCTGGCTTCTATGCCTTGATGCCTAAGTCTATTTCTAACATTTCTATAAAACATAGTATTAATACTTTCATAATATCAGTGGGTATTAGTGATCGTTGTACTATCAGGTGGTATCCATTCTAAAAAGTTCCCAATGATGATACAAAGCTATACCTTTGCATACCAGTGACAAAGTCCTAAGAGTCTGGATATAGCTGCATTTAGAGATTGCATGATGCATTTATAACAGGAATAAAAGCATAAGTAATTTTGAGCTCAAAAATGATTTCTGTCTTCTTCTAAATCCAAGTTAATTACATAATCAATGATTCCCAAAATCTCTGAGCTATCGGGAACAAAATCGAACTCACATTTTCACGTAATAAACTTGGTACTTGTGTGTTTATTTTTAAACACGCCTTCTTTTCTACTTCTTCTACTCCATTCTTTCTTTCCCTAACTGCTTCATGCAAGTGATACATTCTTTCAACTAAGGGATTTTATTCTTTTCCTTCGATTTCGTTCCCGAGGGGGCATGATCACACTATCATCAATTAATTTTTTGCTCGAAACAACATCAAAATGACTTCGTTATCAAACAAACTAGGGGCATAATAGTTTCCTTGACTAAAGTCGAAACTGTTGGATAGAAAGCTTTGGTTCTCATAAGCTGGATATCTTATGTTTCCACATTTTAAAAGATTCTTATTAAGCTCCTAGCAGCTTCGTACTGACTTTTTGGATGAGAACCAAGTTTAGAATCAGTATTATCAATTTTTGGACGACAACCAAGTTCAGAATTGGTATCTTTAAAATATTTTATTGATTTTTGGACGACAACCAAGTTCAAAATCAATTTTATTAGTTTTGTTCGATCAAGTGCGAGATTGATCTCATCAACATTTCATTCGACAACCAAGAACAAAATTCTCAATCTTTCTAAAGTCAAAATCAAAAACTTTCATTGAATCAATACACTGTTCGCACATCAATTCAAAGAGGGGCAAATGTAACCACCTGAATTTGGTCTGTTCCAACTATGGACCCTATTTTCCCTAAGTGTGATCATACCCTCGATTATGTCCAAATGACCCTGTTACTACTCGACATAATTCTTCAAATCAATTTAATATCCTAGGTGATTTTTATCACTAATTTATATTAACTATTATAGCCATACAATTCAAATCAATGCAAACCATTTAAATCATACCAAAATCAAATATGGCTATAGTATTTAATTATAAAGGAATTAAATAAACCCCTAAATCAATTACCCACTTGCAAAATAACCCATTCCCCTAGCCTATTTAATTTAATTAAAATGGCTATAGTCCCCTAATTATTAAAAAGCAATTAAATTGTTTAAATAATTAAATTCCTATTTTTGAATGAATTAAATAAGTTTAATTCATTTAATTAATATTCCCTTAAACCCCAACCTAACCTATCTCAACCACTTCTACCCTGGGTTCTAACCCTTCTCAACCCATTCACCCTTGCTAATCTAATCCTAATCCTAGTTCTACCCTAACCCACCTCCTAATGTTGTCACATTCCATTAGGGAATGATTAACAACTCAACCCACTTGAGAAAGTCCACTTTCTCAAGCTTGACTTTCCTAAGGGACCAACTTGCCAAGTTGAGTCTTACACACTCCCCTTGCCTCTTTAAGGCTTTCATTAATGCATTATTAATGAAGATGCCTTAGGCCTATGTCTCCTCCATGCCTTATTAATGCCCAAGGCATTAATGGCTCTTACACCACCATTAATGAGTCCCTCAACTCATTAATAAGCCCTCTCTCTCTCTCTCTCTCTCTCTCTCTCTCTCTCTCTCTCTCTCTCTTCTATAAAAAGAAGCCATTTTTTAGAGCAAATAAGCCTTCATGATATATTTTAAATGCATTTTTATGCTGTTAGATTAAAGTTAGAACTCATATTTCACTTCATAATTCATTCTTTTACATTGTTATTATCTCCATTCTTAGAATTAGAATGCATGTTTTCTCATCATTTAGCTTGTTTTAAACTAAAATCCTTCATGCTAAGTCGTATATGTCACTGATGGTAGCATAATCTGGGGGCTATTATGTTACTAATCACACTCTTCTTAGTTAGAAGGCAATAGGTCAATATTAGTTGGTTTTACATTCTTATCTAACCTTTTTGAGCTAATGCAATGATCTATTGAGGCGTTGTGTCTTTCTTATCAGGTACAAAATATACACACACACAGTAGCAAGATTTGCCTAAAGCCTATTGACAGTCTAAGAAGGAGGCTGATTCAAGGAGTGTAGAAAAATAGATCCCAGATACTAAGTGACAACCTCTATGTATAAAATCCTCTAACAAGGTCACACCTAACAGTGTGTTTGTAACCTTTAACAGGGTTGGCTCCTAAGAGGGATCACTTCAGAAGAGTGAAAAATTGGGGTACCAGTCCCAGTGTTTTTTCTCTTAATAGGGTTTCCACGTTAAAATTCATGTGTTATGTGTGTATGATTTATTACTTTGTTGTTTTACATTTCACATATGCATTTCTGGATTGATTGGTATACTCTGCATATTTACTGAGTATCGGTAAATAGTTTTACTGCTTATCGGTAATCAAGGAGAATAAGGACAGAAAAGGTAAACCGACATACAATTAATTATTATAATTATTTCATGGCATGCATCTTGTAGGGACTTAATAATATGAGGATTGTTGATTGGTGGTTAGTGATTAAAGGATAAATTTTTAAGGCCACTGATTCACCCCCCCTCTCAGTTATTACTAACAACTAAAAAAAAATTGTACTATGGAAAGAATATTTCATTTGAACAATATCTGGGATATTCAAAAACAACATGGCGATCTCCACTCTTAATCTCACTACCATGCTCAGTAAAAAATCCAACCGACTGATTTGAGAATACAAAATATTCATACTCTACTTTGGTATAACATCATCAGATCCCCTCATATAAAAAATTTGCATACTAAAGGAAAAATTATCATATTCAGTTTCATACACTTCATGCAAACATTTAGGAAACTCCCCATGAACTGATACATGTGAATGCGACTTAGGCTCATCCCTCAAACCATTTTTTATATTCATAGACAATTCTTCAAAAGTTGACCTATACAGATCTAGAAATGTTTAATTTTCAACATCATCATTGGGAGATTTCTGAATCTGCCCATTACTATTGCAATCCTCATAATCATTTATAATCTCAGACATACTGAACTTCTCATGAACCACTTCAATAATAACCAAATTTTATTCACATGAGTCTTTGGAAATAGGGGCAAGTACGATTCCCCCATCAACATTAACATATTCTTCCTCATTCTAAAAATTGTGTTCCAACCTACATGTATCATTCTAGAAACTTTCATAAGTTGGTTCAACACCTATAACATTTTTTTCTTCAACATATTCTTCATATAAAGGATTAGAAACCAAATGTAGATCTTTGTCATAAAAATTGTGAAAAATAAATAGTTGATCCATATCAATATCTTCATAAAAAGCATTAGAATACTCATTTATACCACAATAGACATCTATGGTATACTTGTCTTCATCAAAAGAAGACAGATCTTAATCTAAACTAGAACAATGTTCAACACTAAAATTTATACAACATGAAGACTCCATGTCATGACCCTCATACTCCTCATTGCAGAGATAATATTTGTCTTGCCACCATTTATCTTCTTCCTCCTCAACTACATATGCTGGTTGATTAATACCTAAAGAATAACAAGGATGAGAAGGAAATTGATATGTTGTATGAATAGTTTCAATAATGGGACAACAAAATCACAAGAAACTGCAACATTAACTTCAGACACACATGCCTTAATTACTGCCTCGTACATATTATCTTGAATGTTCTTATGTGATAAAAACATAGGATGAGACATATCCTCTTCATCTGAACCAACTATGAGTTCCACTACCTCAATATCATTATCAACAAAAAGCGATGGAGCTTCACCATTTGGAACCTAAATATCAAATTCATCTGATTCATGCAATGATGAATCAACATCATCAGAATTCTGCACATTACCATCACCTTCATCTACTGCATAACCTTCCTCACATGGTGTGAAAACTCAAATCATTTCCCTCTTTTCTTCAACAATATAACAATATTTCTCATTGACCTCAATATCATTAACATGAGGAAAAACAACCGTCTGAGACAAGTTATCTTCACTCAATTTTTGTTTTGAGTCAAATACATGGTTAGTGTGATCAACATAGGCATAAGTATCTTGACATTGATCTCCATTTCTTAACTCACACCCATCTTCTACATTTGATACATTATGAAAATGAACACTAGAAGATGAAAAACCTCTTGGGATTCCATACTTCAAAATTATTTTAATGTCCATTACTGTCATAAAAGCCCGATGCAAAGTTTTAGGCTCTTTATCTCTCAACAAGAAACCCATATTTTTATCAAAAGAATCCAAGTAAAAAACCAAACACACAACATCGTTTGACCTATAACTCATTGGGATCTCACCCAATACTCTTGCAAATCTAAGATTGAAAACAAGGATCAACTCATCATCTTCCTTTTAAATTTCCATGAAACTTTTTATCACTATACTTGGACTAACCCTTTCACCAAACTGTTCCAAGAAGGCTGAACCTAACTCCTCCCATGAATAGATAGAACATGCTAGAAAAAAAGAAAACCTATCCCTGGAATATTCACTCAAAGTATGAGCAAAAATATTCATGTAAATATCCTCCTCACCAATCTGAAAATCACCAATCAAATATGAAAAATCAAGCAAATGTTGACATGCTGATTCAAATTTCTTCCCATTAAAATTTGGTAAATGTTTCCTAACCTTAGTAGGAAAATCATGTGGGAAACCCTTAATACCATTAAAACATAATGGCATAAACCTTTTCATAAATAATCCACCACCAAAAGCAGACATGGGTTGTAAACTCATGTTTGACATTCCCCAAACATATACAAGTAAACCACACACATACTTATAACATTCTCAAATCTGAAACTTGCAATGAAAATATACTTCTCTATCACATAATCCAACTCAACATACTTCCTCAACCAAAATCACAACTAATACTTTAAACATGAATTATGTAAACTAGTATCCATAGGGTTTCCCTTTCTTGGTGCTTAACTCACTTAGTAGGGAACACATGTATAAGACTGATTTTCATGGAAAAACATTTATCCTATGAAAAAAAAAAACCTAGATGTGTTGCAGTGGCTGCAAAAAAAGGATAGATCTAAAATTACCTTCACATCTCCACTAAATTAATTGATAGAGTTTCAGAGGACAAATATTTTGAGCAGTTGAGACCTCTTCCCAACACAAACCTTCTTAAAAAAAAGAAACTTCACAACACATCCCATTTTTAACAAAAGACCTCATATGTAGTCCTTCCTTGACCAGATACTTAATCATAAGATCTCCAAATTTGCTTCATCTCCACTGCAAGTCCCCTTGGTTTCTTTTCTAGTTTTTCTCAAATAGTGCACACTGGTGCAAACACAAATCTCAAGTCGCCACTCACAAGATGTGAGATAATATTAAATCTTCTTGGATTATGGACTCATTTGGACAAACTTGCAATGAAAGACATAACAAAACAAGACTAACTTTATAAGCAAGAATAATTCATTATAAAAACATGACTCTATAAAACAACATGACCTGGGATTGATTCAACAAAACAAGGAGTAACTCTCTTAAACTTTGCTGAAATATTCCTTACAATTCTTCCCCAGCGTAGTACATGTTGGGATGATTTAGATGGGATAACTCAAACTGACTATTGATTTTGACTATATGATACCAGATTTTCCAAGATGGTTTAGAAAAATTTAAACAACTCTTCCCCAATGGAGTCACCAATTATTTTGGGTATTTTTCTTGCTACCTCCTTTCCTAGGTGAGAGTAACAGATAGATTTGGGGATTTCAAACCTAGGTTGAATACTCAGCACCATCAACAGAATTGAGACAAGAAAATCCAACAATGACAAGGTATTTCTATCTTCTACCCTTTGAGCTCCACATCACTCAGGTGGGTATACCCAATCTGCACACACATAAATCCTTGTGACATACAGCACCTTACAGATATATAACTATTGATAGTTCTCAAACCTATAGGTAATGGATACCTCAAACTCTACCAAATCTTGTGCAACATCCCACTTGCACTAAGTTTGCTTGAGAACTAGACATAACAATTTCTCTCCTACCAACATAAAGGGGAAACCAGTTTTATTTGAATTTGTGGATAATGGATCCCTAGAAATATCCCAAGCCCCTCATAGATCAACACCTTATCCAATGGGAAACAAAGTCAAACATGAAACTGCAAAAGAAAGATTATGAACAACAAAGAGAGAAGCATAATCTAATATGTCTAATTCCTTACATTGACATACCGACTTATCTCTTCATTGAGTTCTACTTATGAATCCACTTGTGTACTTAAACATGAAATATCCACTCAAAGTATTTAACTCTCCCCTTAGAAGATACCCTAGAATAGATACTTTATTAATTGACAAAACATTGAAAGACAAACCTTAATATCCTTAATATTCAAGCTCATACATATTTGAACACAAAACTCCAAATCATAATTATCTATCCATATAAATTAATCTCTTCCTTGAAGAGAACCAATAAATAGACAACTCCACTGTAGAGGAACTACAACAGATAAAATTGAAACACCCTTGATGCCCCAATCTATATAACTTGAAGTCATCAAAATGGAGAAAACTTAATGACAACTCATTTATACCAAACTGCCAAATTAATTGTTCATAACACAAACTATTACAACATATAGCCTTATCTGCAACCAAAAGCCCAAGAACACCTTATATGTATAGGGAAACATAGAATTTCCATAATTGGAACCACACTTGGAACCTCTTCCTATAAAGTTTCAAAAACCTCTTTGGAACCTACATTTTAATAGAGAAAATGAAACCCTTACAACAGAGAAAATATCGGGCTAAATGCAAGAGAAACCCTAAAGTTTTTATCCTTTTGACATCTCCCCCTTCTATAAGTCTGAGAGAAAAATATATTTCTCCTTCAAAAGATCTGATCCTACCACACCAACCATAATTATGTTGACCTAGACAATAGGCTCATCCATCTACCCCTATGCAACATGGAACGTAGCACCACGACCATTAAACCCTCAAAAGCATAAGAAAATAAAATAAAACCATTCCAAACAGTCACCTTGGCACACATAGAACATCCAATGGCTTAGATTTAAACCACATCTCTCATTTAAAAGCTGGTCATTAATCTAATTTAAATCATTTGGGCACCAAGCAAAAAGGTAACCATGAACTCGGTCAACTATCCGACGACAACCATGCAGCAGGCCCTGATTGGCCTTTGAAACCTCTTGTTCAATACTTCATTGGCACCAAACCCGCCAAACTTACTACTGACAACCAAGACATATGGAAAGATCTCGTAATCCCATGCCTATTATCTTTCATGCATCTTTCTTCATGGGATTACAAAGTTCATTAGATCATGTCCATTTTAAGCCCTCTTTAATTCACCTTCTTGTCACGCATCACCCTGTGATGATTCTCTTTCCTAATAATCTTGATTGCAGGATCATGAGAACTTGAAACCTATCACCCCTAGGCCCGCCATATCTCTCCTTCATCACCCTGACTTGGAAACATGCCACACTCTCTCCATCCCATGATCCCTTTCTCTCTACGCCACCACTCTTTGCAAGATCACAAGAAGATGTCATTTGTCCACTTTGGTCCCATTGCATGCCTTTCTGCCTATGCCATGTGGCACCACCTAGTTTTTTGCTACCTCTGCCACATCACCTATCCACCGAGCCAGCCTTGCCATGCATCACAACCTCGCGATCCCATAATCTTTCTCTATCCTAGCTATTCCCTTCATGGTATAGCAAGAATGTGCCACCTGGTGACCTGGGCCACCCTTCAGGATTTTAGAAATCACCTTCCATCCCCTCTATTTATGAAGACCCCCTTTTACATTGCTCTTCACTCTTTCAAGAATCGCACGTCCAAGCTACTAATCCCGAAAGCCTTTATCCTTCATCTTTCTCTCTCCTTTAGGAAACACCTTCTCGCCCTTCCAATCTAGAAGACCTTAACACTTAGTCATTCTCTCTCTCTCTCTCTCTCTCTCTCTCTCTCTCTCTAGATTCACAGCTCTACCCTTCCAATCCCTAAGACCTTAACACTTTCCCACAACACACTTCACTTTGACCGCTGATTGATGACCGCTTAAATTCCTTCCTTCAAGCCATCTTCAAAAAGGGGCATGCCTTTTTGGCACTTCATTATTGTGTGTCAGAACATAAAACTGTTAAGGCATTCCTCAACACGACCAATATGGGATAAATGCTTTAGAGAATTTCTTTGAATAAAATAAGGCACATACATGGAAACATAAGAATTGATCACTTATACTCTAGTCTATAGAGGCATGAGAGATCCTTGGACTAAGGTAAAACCATTCTCAGCCCTCTTCAGCAGATCCTTGTCTGAAAATTAGACCATGTGAACCCTCAACATACATGATTCCATGACCAAACATGGATGTTCTCTACAAATTTTAACATGGCACTCTCAGAATAATCAGAGTACCAATAGATCTACCTGAGCTTTTCCTATGAATTTCCTCACTCAAAATAACACCAACAACATTATCAAATTTTAGGCTATTTGAATGAGAAATAGAGTTACTAACAACCATTACCAAGCCATTCCAGCTTTCAGGTATAGAACACAAAATCAAAAGAGCCCTAATTTCTTCATCAAAATTGACATTAACAGAAGATATTGATTGGTAATTGGTATTAAACACATTTAAATGCTCAATAACAGACCCACCTTCTACCATCTTCATATTAAATAAACACTTCGCAAGAAATACCTTGTTCGAAGTAGAAGGATTTTCATATAAATTTGCTAGGGTTTCCATCAACTCTTCAGTTGTCTTCGCTTTTGTAATATTAAATGGCACCGATTGTGCCAGGCATAAAAAAATACTACCAAGTGCCTTCCTATCCAAAATATCTCAATCCTCATTAGAAATTCTAGTCGGTTGCTTGTATTTTACTCCCAATGATCACCATTAATCCTTCTAATAGAGATAGTCCTCAATTTGTATTTTCCATAACTGAAAGTTCTTCCCATTAAACTTATCAACCTTTAGTTTACCCTTGTTTTCTATTACTACCACTCAACCGTGATACCTTCCTGCAGAGGATAAATGAAAACAAGCAACTCTGATACCACTTGTTAGGATTAGAAGACATAAATCTATCAGTTACATGCAAATATAACCAATAATGCAAAATAATAAAGCACACATAAGTACAATAAGAAGACACAAATTTAATGTGGTTCACCCAATCCTGGGCTACGTCCACCAAAAAGGGATTCCAATATTATTATCCAGTAATATCAACATATTACAACCAACGATCCCTTACAACTCAATACTACTGCAAATGCTACAATACAACTTCACTCTAACAAGCCATAACCCTAACACCATTTTTCTTATAGAAAAACCCTAAACCAAAAACTTTCTTGACAGGTCAACCTAGGGAAGTGCTTGATGAGTCAACATAGGGAAATGGTTGACGAGTCAACATAGGGAAATGGTTGACAAGTCAACCCAAAAAATGCTTGACGAGTTAGACATGAACCCCACTAATTGCATAAAAGTATACAGTACTTACTTGATCAGTCTCCACAAACCAACAGGGAATCCCATATTAGGGTGAATGTAGGATAATGAGACATTAGTGGTAAATGGGAAGATAAATGGTAAGTGGTAAGTTGTAGGAGGATTTATTTAAATATTTTTTTATTTAAATAAGTGGAGAATGACATATGCATTGATGAATTTATGGATTAGGATATATATATTAATTAATGATTTAATGAGATGATTAAATATAATGACTTATAATAATGAAAGAAATATTATAATGGAAGGTTATTATTATGAATTTGTCTAATCAATGAGAAAATTAGAGATTGATAAGAGGACAATTTAATGTAATTTTTTTATGTGTCTACACTACCTGAAAATAAACGTTTTAGATATTAATGAAAAGCATATGAAAGTGGTCGTAAGAATTATAAATTGTGTTTTATGATTTATGGGTTGTTTATTCTTCTTATGTGAAATGCTCTACTGTCGGATGTTACTCTTTTTATGTGTTGGTAAAGTACTTTGCAAATACAAATTTATGAGTTATTTTTAATCATCAACTTTGTGTGAAGATAAATGACAATTAGTGATGATTTATGATTTCTTCAAAATTCAAGGAAACTTTGCATTCTTCTCACTTTTTTTAAATATTTAAGATTATTTCCTTTGAAAACTTTCTGGTTAAAAGTTCCCCTCATTTTCTTTCTATTAAAAAGCATAAGTGGTTTAATTTCTATATTTTTTAATCATAAGAAACTAGTTTCACCTTCCAAAATAAGAAGAGAGGTGGTGTAGAGAATCAAAACACCTAACTCAATTGTTAGTCCAGATAGCCACTTGTTGGGCACACTGTATTGGAGAGTTAAGTGGTATAAATATGTAAACTAACACCTTTGAACTCTGATCTATTGGTAGAGTGTTTTACCATATTTATAGGGGCATGGGTTTGAAACCCACCTCCTTTATTTTTGGCAACTACCAATAACATTATAAAAAAAAAATAGTTACCTATATCAAGAAATGTGCGTAGAGTATTGGTGGTAGGATGGGTTATTAGGAAGGAGGTTGGTGATTTGAACCACTTTACCTCCCACTTTGACTTGTTTAAAAATATACAACCTTTAAATAGAAGTGAGGCCAAATACAAATTGAGAACTTCTTGTCGTCTAGCAGTAGAGAGGAAAACTAGCATGCAAAAATTCAAAGGTTCGAATCCCCTCAACAACTATTGAACAAAAAAGTAACCAACCCCTTTTTGGAGAGAGTTCCACATGGCACCATGCCATTAGCCCACTATGATACATCACTAGTGAAACATGCCAAATTTACATTGGTCCAAGTCAATGAACAATCAATCACCCTATGTGACCTTCTCATTGGTCCAAGTGCCCAATACCCTTTCAATGTATGGTTTGGTCAACTTGTCTTTTGGTTCAAACATTGACCAGCCATAACTTGCACATACAGACTTTGTTTGAACTTGTTCACATTGTATTGGAAATCTCTCGACGAGCTCTATGCAATGTTGTCATTTTCATCAAGTTTTGAGAACTTGAAAATTCGGGTTACAAAAATCTATTTGGATCAGTAGGACAATCTGAAACATATAATTTTATTCCAACTATAAAAGGAATAAATAATGGTCTAGGATCCTGCATGTCTCAATGAAGGCTTATGAACTGACCATGTCTGCATAGGTGTTTTATCAACAAAAGCTAATGTAGGAGGCGTGTTAATCATGTAGCAAGAAGTGACAACAACTTCATCCCAAAACCTTTATTCTAGGCCACCACCACTCAACATACTCTGAGCCTTATTTTTACATGTCTTGTTCATCCTTTCTACAAATTTATTTTTCTCTAGAGAACATAGAGTTGTCTGCTGACTATGAATGCCAAAATATTTACAGAATCTATCAAAATCTTTAGATAAAAATTCACTACCATTACCACCCTGGTGCAAGAGAACCTACCCATGGAGATGTATTATGAGGTAAAATTGCATTTTTTCCTTATTTTTAATGTTCTGTTGAGTTTTTGTAAGGCCCTAACGACCATTAGTATCAAAACAACTCAATTTGTTAGGCTTTAAGAGCCATTTTGTGCAAAGAGACCTATAAGGTCCTAACAAGGTCAATTATGGTTAAAGGGTCTAAGTTCCAAAAAAAGGTTGAAATAGTTTTAATTGGTCACATATAGTCCATTTTGGCATGTTTTAGGTTCCCAAGAATAGTTTTACAAAGTTTTGTAGCGATTTGAGAAAAAGTGCAAAAGTTGCACCAAAATTGCAATATTTACATTGCAAAAATGAATTCCATCAGTCATAAGGTAGTTACAACTATTAGAGGAGGTTGAAAAAGGTATATAATACATTATATGGTCGACATTGAGGGAATGGACAGATTTGGAGGATATTTGGCAAGGAATATCCATTAAACGCTCAAACTGTCACATAGTTTTGAGTGGTATATAACTCTTACAGAGCCATGTAGGCTCATATGTGATGTAATTTTAATATGTAATAATTTTTGGATAATATTTTAATGAATATTCTTTCTAATGAATCCTTTTGCAACCATTTCCATGGAGTTTTGTGCAAAGTTTTAATGGATTTTGTAAAAACTGTCAAAACCCTCAATGAGGGTAAACAAAGATCTTAAATTTTTTGTCTCTCTTAAAAAACATGGTGGAATGACCTCAAAATTGGTTAAATGTTATTTTTTGACATGTTTTTGAAGATTCTAAAGTGGAAGATCGGGTTATGAAGTTTTTTCTCATGTTTTATGGGTGTCCTAAGACTATTTTTTTTTATTGTTGGTTGTTAATGATAGGAAGATTCATATTTCATGGATTTGTATATACATGTACAACCTTCTAATGGTATGAGACCTATGAGATGTGATAGCCACGTGAACCATCTTTTATTTTCTTCAAGTCTCATTGATTTTGATGGAGAGATGAGTAAGTTATGACTAATTTTGTAAAGGCATCTTGTTCAGAAAATGAATTCCAAAATTGACAGTAAGAAAACATAGTGGTATGGAAATGTATGGACTAGTAAGACCCTATAGTTTTGTGAGACAATAGGTTGTGAGGTTTAATGGGTAAAATAATTCTATTTCTAAAAATTGTCTTGTTATCACAAGTATGATTATCTTGGGTTGGATTACGAACCCTTTCAAGTGTTGGGTGTTGAGTTGAAGAATATAATTAATCACTTGTTGTTAGGGCCTATATTGATGCAAGTAGACTGTGTTTCAGTCATGTTTTGAAGCCCTATCATAGAGTATTCTCTGATCTTTGGATTTGTGTTTAAGAAGGCATTATATAATGGTTGGAGGATTGTTTTTTATAAGGAGTTGTGATCAACAGATTGTAAGTCTCAAATCATAATGTGATCAGACAATAAATGTAAGGTATTGATAGCCCTAAGTGGAGACATTAACATGAAACAATAATTGTTCATTTCCAACCATGTTTGAGGAGATATTGGGAGGTAGTTGAAGTTTCCATTAGACTTGGAGTTGTTTGTATTTGTTGGATTGTGATAATAATTATTTAATTAAGGGCTATTTGCCTCTTGGATCTGATTTTTGTCTAATTTTTGGCAGTGAAAGATATCTGGTTGTTGAAAGTGTTTGAGAGAGTGGGAAATATGTGTTGGATTTATTCTAAGATTCTTGAAGTTCATTCAACCTTGGGAACACTATTGAATTTCCTATTGTTAGTGATTTGTGAATGAAACATTTGTGAAGTGTCAAGTCAAATTGAGGAGAAATTTAATCTTGTTAGATGCCATTAGAATGAATAATATCCAATACACCACAAGATTTATGAGAAATTGAGTAAAACCTGGCATGGTTTTATTTTCCAAAAATTCAATGCTCATAGAAATCAACATCAAGATTACAATCATTCCAACCTTTAACAAGGTTTTTTGTTTTTCAAGGTCCTTAGACCATTTTCTCCAATGTGGTCAAGTCTCTAGTGCCATAACATAGTCTTATTTGAAAGTAACTTTGATTCAAAATAAAAATTACCCTTAGGTTCCCAAAATCCATGACCATTTGCTAAAGGTGCAATGATAACCTTTTCCAACAAAGTATCCAAATATTTGGTCTTTGTAGAATCGCTGTTACACTCAACAATGCATGTATCCAGATTGTACAATGTGCCAATTTTGACACCTCTAGCATTCACCATAACACCTCTCACAATTTTGTATCTTGCAATAGAAAAATTACCCGCATACCCAAATATTTTAGTTTTCTCACATATAAAAAAAATTCTTTTTGACCAAGGAGATGCAACACACCATTAATTTTCCTTATTCTAGCATCAGGATATGATCCTAAATTTACTACAACCAACAATATTTAAATGAGAATTATCACCCAAGTATACCTTACCTCCATCAAATTATTCATATTTAGAAAAGCAATCTTAATTAGAAGTCATAGGAAATGATGCAACTAATTCCATTAACCATGTACCACCATCTTGTTAGAATAGTCCCAAAGGATAACTGTGAGGGGGGGGAGGTGAATCAGTTATCAACTACTTTAATTCTTTTCTTTGCTTAGATACAATTAACATAAAGTAAATGAACATTCAAATAACACAATAGAGAACACAACAGTTTTGGTTACAGGGAAACCAAATAGGTAAAAACCCCAGTGGGAATTAGCACCCACAAAGAACTATACTTCAGTATAATTATCCCTATTAAGAGATATTGCAACCCTGTTAGGATTTTTTATTTACAATGCAATAAGCACAGAGACCTGGTTAAAGGTCAGAACCTGTTAGGAGTCTTTTACAAGTAACCCTGTTAGGGGTGAGGACTCACTGTCCAAAAGATCACTGCTAAAATGCTGAAGGCTACAACCTTCAGTAGAACAGATATACACTATATCTGATATACACTATATCTGATAGATGAAATGTTAGAGTTGACTTTCTATTTTGATCAAATCTAGTGTGTTGTATACTTCCACTTCTTCTTCACATAGATCTTTTCTTGATGAATGAAATGTCTCTACTATCCCAAAACAACAGACATTTTGTCCTGCACTTGTTCTATCTTTTTCCTTCTCATTCACACTTGGCGTTCATCAAATGAACTACTATAAGTATCTTCTCTAAAGGATGTGATCTTTGTCGGCTCTAGGAGTCCCTTCAATACTTATTTAGTCAGCCACATCATTCATGCAACCTGATTAGAAACACACAACTTATACTGAATAGACACAACGCTTCACAAAGTTGGCTCAACCAAATTAACTCCAACTTCACGATTCTGATAGAACATGTTTGGTGACTTTAGATAATTATCTTTAACTCATAACTAAACATGAATACAAAAACGCATATCCCAAAGATATGCACAACTCAATAAATAATGTAATTACGTCGGCTCTTCTCAAATAGGCTTCAAACTCTGTGAGTGTCATAATTGATTAACATAACTCAATTGAAACTCCATATCTGACTTGGCGTGAATGCACATAGCATCTAGAACATGTATACACCATGGAAATGAACATGCATAGCTCTATAAAATTTGTACTGATAATTGCATATAGAACACTATTGTATATTATATGTTGTCAACAATGACAAACATACAATCAATTATTTGCATAGAAGCAAATCTCCAACAATCTCCCCTTTTGACATTGATGGCAACATATGATATCATCAACTCAAAGTGTCTTCCTGGTTTTTACAATCTTCTCAATATCCTCATCAAATGTTCCTCTTCAGTGATGCTACTCTATATATTCCCCCAGAGTATATGCTCCCCCTTACTAATACCCCCCCTTTGACATCAATGACAAAGGGTGTTAAACACTATTAAGCACAGGTACTACTCCAGAGGTAGAGTATTCAACCATTCATCAGTCACCAAGGACTGATTTTCTTGCTGCAAGTTCTAATCTGACTTAGGAAAGGGAATTAATCCCAACTTCTCCCTGAGATATTCAAAAGTATCTTTTGATAATGGCTTTGTAAAAATATCTACTAATTGTTCTTTAGTGCTCACATAATCCAACTTTACTTCTCTGTCTGCAACTTTTTCTCTTAGAAAATGGTACTTGATCTCAATGTGTTTTGTCTTTGCATGCATCACAGGGTTCTTTGACATATTGATAGTACTAGTGTTGTCACAGTGAATACCAATAGGATAATCAATCTGAATACCAAAGTCTTTAATCATCTGTTTGATCCAATCCATTTTTGAACAATTCAATGCTTCTGCAACATCCTCATCTTCTACTGTTGACTGAGAGATACAATTCTACTTTTTACTTGTCCAAGTGACCAATCTGTCTCCAAGAAATACTACTCCTCGTGATGTACTCTTTCTGTCATCAACACAACCTGCCCAGTCTGCATCTGTGTACACATGAAGTTGTATATTCTCTGAGTTAGGATGCCATAAACCATAGTCAATAGTCCCTTTTAAGTATTTGAATATTCTTTTTATTTCCATTAGGTGATTTTGCTTGGGTTCAGCTACAAATATTCCAACAATCCCAACTACATTAGAAATATCAGGTCTAGATTGAGTAAGATATATGAGTTTTCCAATCATAGACTTGTATAGGGTCTTGTCAACTACTGTGGAATCATCATCTTTATAAATCTTGCTTCCTATTATCATGGGGGTGCTTACTAGTTTGCAATCTTCCATCTTGAAATTCTTTAATATCTCCTTCACAAACTTAGACTGATTTATGAATATGCCTTTGTCTATTTGTTTTACATTCAATCCAAGAAAGCATTTGATAGGTCCAATCATGCTCATTTCAAATTCACTTTTTATTTCTTTGGCGAATTCTGCACTAAGTTTGTCATTACCTCCAAAGATAATGTCATCAACAAAAATAGCAATGAGTAGTAGTCCTTCATCTGTCTCTCTTATGAATAAATTACAGTCTGATGCTCCTTTTCTGAATCCTATCTTTGTTAAGTAACCATCAAGTCTCTCATACCATTCTCTTGGGGCCTCTTTAAGTCCATAAAGTGCTTTCTTTAATCTGTATACCATTTCTGGTTTATCTGAAAGTTTGAATCCTTCAGGCTGCTCTATGTATACTTCTTCCTTCAAGTCACCATTCAGAAAAGTTGACTTGACATCCATTTGGTATACCTTAAAGTTCTTGAATGTTTCATAGGCAAAAAACAACTTGATAGCTTCAAGTCTACTCAGAGGGGAAAATGTATCAGTGTAGTCTATTCCTTCTCTCTGCGCATATCCTTTACACACTAATCTTTCTTTGTTCCTTACCACTGTGCCTTCTTCATTCATTTTGTTCCTGAATATCCACTTTGTTCCAAT
>MU228384.1:4516267-4562144 GCA_018584345.1 Thuja plicata | reverse complement strand
CTTCAATCATGGGAGCATAGTCATAATATATTTCTTGAATCATAAACTTCTCATCAATCTTCACATGAGTACTTTCAATGATCTTCTTTAATCTTAGATTAAAACATCTATAGGATTTGCTTTTAGTGGAGTAACCAAGAAAAATACCTTCATCACTTCTAGCATCAAACTTGCCAATGCTATCATCTCTCTTGATGTAGCACTTGCTTCCAAATATTCTGAAGTATTTTATAGTAGGTACACTAAAAAACTAAAGTTCATAGGGTGTCTTGTCTGCACCTGGCCTTAATTGTATTCTATTGATAGTATAGACTATTGTATTGACCGCATCTCTCAGATGAGTATGAGAAACCTTTCCTTCAATCATGATAGTGCGCATTGTGTCAAGTATTATTTTGTTCCTTCTTTCAGCTATCCCATTTTTCTAAGGGGTTCTAGGTGCACTTAACTATCTCTTGATTCCATGTTCTTCACAGTAACCATAAAACTAGTCAGAGGTGAATTCTCCTCCTCTATCAAATCTCAGACATTTTATCTTTAATCCATATTCATTCTCAACTTTAGCTTTGAACACTTTGAACTTCTCAAAAGCTTCAGATTTGTCTATTAAGAATGCAATCCACATCATCCTTGAGAAATCATCAACAGAAAAAATGAAATACCTTTCTCCGTAGTAAGATCTTGTTTGAGTAGGTCCACATAGGTCTATATGTATCAAATCTAATTTGTTTTCTGCAGAGTTTTGGTTGCTCCTGAATGAGGTCCTCACATGCTTCCCCATCGCACATTCCATGCACATGGTGTCAACTGGTTTTTCAATACTTGGAAGGTCTCTTACTGCCTTTACATTACTTATCTTGACTATGTTGTCAAAATTGATATGACAAAGTCTCTTGTGCCATAGCCAACTATAATCTACTTTTGCAACAAAACAACTTACTTCTGAATTGAGCTGAAAAAAATTACCTTTGGTCTTTGAGCCTAATGCAAGCATGTCTCCTTCTTTGTTGTTAATGATGCACTAGCTGTTTTTCAATTCCAATTGATATCCATTATCCAACAACTGTCCAACACTTAGTAAGTTATGATGTAAACCATCAACATAAAGAACATCATCTGTCTTGTTCTTTCCATCTAAGGTGATAGAACCTCTGCCTATGATAGGTTTGGAAGTGATATCTCCAAATATAACCATGAGACATTTTTATTTGTCCAAATGCACAAATCAGTCTTTGTCTCTTGTCATGTGGTGTGAACATCCACTGTCAATGATCCAGTCAGTTCTGATGTCAGCTTTTGAAACTAATGCTAACTCTTGTTCTTTTTCTTCATCTTCTTTGTCCATTTCTTCAAGCATATTTTCAATGTCTTTAATGACAAAAAAACCAATTTCATCTTCTCCTGAATCATCATCAGTTACACCGTCTTCAACATGATAACATTCCTTAGTGTACTTAGGCTTGTAATCTGATTTGAACTTCTTGACTCTTGTCGGACACTTGGATGAAAGCTGACCAACTTTGTTGCATGAAAACCATTTGAATGGTAACTATCCTTCATATTTCCCTTTACCTTTCCTTTCTTTCTTGGAAACCATAGCAATTATTTCTTCTAGTTCTGTATCCACTTCTTCATTATTTCTAGAGCTACTTATGGATTTCTTGCTATGGACTGAGGCTTTGAAAGCTGTCTCACTTTTGGGTTCAGTCTTCAATCTTGATATCTCAAATGCAGATATTTTACTGATCAAAGTATCTCTCTTGAAGTATTTTGAAAATTCCATAGTCTCATCTAAAATATTGATCTTTCTCTCATAGTCTGTTGTTAGTGTGGTCATTAGTTTGTCCATTATGTCTTCCTCTGAAATTTCTCCACCATTGTTCCTGATACCTGAAACTGCTTCATTAATTATTTGATTGTAGGCTCTAATGTTTTCTTCAGGTAGCATCTCTAAGTTGTTGTACCTTTTCTTCCATGTCTTTTTGCCTGCATTCTTTGCTTGAATGTCTCCTTCAAACATATCTTCTAAGTATTTCCAAATAGAGTATGATTTATCTATCTTCTTAATCTCAAAAAATTCACTGTCAGATAGGGCATTGATTAGGGCTTCTTTGGTGATTGCATTATTAGTGAATACTTCCTTTTTTTTGACTGTAGATTCATCTTCTGCAAGGTCTTTCAAGGTGGGAACTTCAATTTCTTGAGTGGAAATCTCATAGATCTCAAATCCAACGCACTGAAGATGTGTTATCATTTTGTTCTTCCAGTCAAGATAGTTTTCTCCATTGA
Organism: Thuja plicata; assembly: GCA_018584345.1. Taxonomy (NCBI): domain Eukaryota; kingdom Viridiplantae; phylum Streptophyta; class Pinopsida; order Cupressales; family Cupressaceae; genus Thuja; species Thuja plicata. The sequence goes on along the minus strand of MU228384.1, from coordinate 4,559,855 downwards.
ACTTAGGACTCTCTTTCCTAAAGTATGCCATCTGATCTACCTTAAGCTGTTAGGCTCTCTCCAAGGAACTTGGCTCTAATACCAATTGTTAGAATAGTCCCAAAGGATAACTGAGAGGGGGGGGGGGTGAATCAGTTATCAACTACTTTAATTCTTTTTTTTGTTTAGTTACAATTAACATAAATTAAATGCACATTTAGATAACACAATAGAGAACACAACAATTTTGGTTACGGGGAAACCAAATAGGTAAAAACCCCGATGGGAATTAGCACCCACAAAGAATTGTACTTCAGTATAATTATCCCTATTAAGAGATCTTGCAACCCTGTTAGGAGTTTTTCTTTACAATGCAATAAGTACAGAGACCTGGTTAAAGGTTAGACCCTGTTAGGAGTCTTTTACAAGTAACCCTGTTAGGGGTGAGGACTCATTGTCCACAAGCTCACTGCTAAAATGATGAAGGCTACAACCTTCAGTAGAACATATATACACTATATCTGATATATGAACTGTTAGAGTAGACCTGTTGTCTTGATCAGTTTCAGTGTGTTGTATACTTCCACTTCTTCTTCACATAGATATTTTCTTGATGAATGAAATGTCTCTATTGTCCCAAAACAATAGACATTCTGTCCTGCACTTGTTCTGTCTTTTTCCTTCTCATTCACACTTGGAATTCATCAAATGAATTACTATAAGTATCTTCTCTAAAGGATGTGATCTTTGTCGGCTCTAGGAGTCCCTTTAATACTTCTTTAGTTGGCCACATCATCCACGCAACCTGATTAGAAACACGCAACTTATACTGAATAGACGCGACACTTCACAAAGTCAGCTCCACCAAATTAACTCCAACTTCATGATTCTTTTTTTTTTAATCGGTAACAATGATTTTATATTATTAATATAAAGAGGATTACATTATGAGTATATCAGAAATAATAGATTTTCTTTACAACCGACCTAGAAAAATCTATAGCAAGTCGTACATACCAAGCTACTACCCCTTAACCAACTTAAAAACATGATAGCATATCGCAGGAAACAAATTTCACCTTGGCACAACCAGACCAAAAGCATAACCAAGTATAGTCGGTAACAATTATATCAGCAGGTCTAGCCACCATGACCTAGGCATAGACCTGACCAAAATTAGGTAGTCTGTAGATCATACCAAGATGGTCCCACACCGGCCATTAGGAGAGACGAACATTCCCCAACCACAAAAAATTATCGTCTTCAAAAATCCCTCAGTCATCAGACATCATATAGAAATCCATTCACCAATTTTCTCACACAGCAGGGGTATCGAGGGAAATCATAGAAAAAAGGGAAAAAAACTAGTGTCCACACCTGGCATGCATCAGCCATCCAAGAAAAGCCATCCTTGCCTCAACCTCTTGCATTGCGGTACCATGACAGGCACCAGACTCCACTCCGTGATCTTTTCTGCTTCATATTCTGCCATTATTTCCTTCATCTTTCTCCACACACAAGCCTGGTTAGTCCGGAAAATTAAATTTTCCACCTTACCCCACCACCTGATAAAGGGAACGAAGCCATAAATCCGGGCCTCATTTTCATCTTCGAAGCATTCTGTAATATCTGACCCAATGCCGGGGACTACCCATTCCAAAATGGAGTCCATTTCAAAGAGGAGGTCTTGAATAATAAACTAGACACTAGCCACTTAACTTCCACACATTCTCTTCTGATTTCTAGCCCCCACGCCATAACCATTGATATTATATCCAGGTTAATTCTCCATTTCTTCTTTCTGTTCATAAAGGCGGGCCCTAAAACCTCACCAACAACATGTGCCACCTTATCTTGCTTGATTTCCACAAGACCTCGCAGCCAAACCAATGAGACTGGGCCTTTGAAAGATTTATGTTTCTTGCTTGTATCCACAGAGAAAGTAGCTTCCATTATTCTGCAGAATTTCAAGGCTCGACCGTCTCACAAGAAACCAGAGTTTACAAAAACTGCCTCTAAACCAGACGAAGCATTTAAAACATTGAATCCGCAGATAACAAGGGCCAAAGGGATTCCTTTATAGCCATTAGCCTTACACTCAAAAAATGAGAAAAATTTCATTAGTGGTTGGACGTCACCTTTCGCATAAGCCGAGAGGTTGCCAGCTTAAAACCAGGCAGGATGCTTTGCAAGGGACTTCAAAAAAAGATTTTTAAAAAATAAAAAGGTTGCATTGTCCATGCAATAAATTAAAAAGGCCGATTATAGGTTGCAACCGAGGTCCGCAATTCCCAACTAATTAAACTCATCCCAAACTACCTCATTTATATTTTTAAGGGAGACAACCCACTTAGATAGAATGTCTTCTTCACAATTCCCTTCTCACCGAATATGACTAATCTTGAAGGCCTCAAATTTAGAAAGAAGACCATTAACAAAATAAATGTATCTTTGAAGATGTCAAGCCTATGTATATCCTTTCTGTATATCTTGAATAATAATATGAGAATCTCCTTCCAAATGAATTTTCTGACAGTCCAATTTTAAACATAAATTCAAAGCCAAAATAGCCGCTTTCACCTCAGCCACATTATTAGTTCCCACATCTAGCTTTTGGGCACCATATGTCGTAATACCACCAGTCCAATCATGAACAATCACACCTACCCCAGAGGGGCTAGGGTTCCCTCTAGAAGTGCCATCAAAGTTAACTTTCAGCCAACCCCATTCCGGGGTTTCCCATTTGATCATCTCTCTATCTGTCTTGTGTTTCCCAGGCATGAGACCTCCATTCCTAAATTGAATGCGAGTAGACGGCTATTCACTTTGGATTATCCCATCCTCTAAAGTAAAAGGAGTAGAGGACTTAAGTAGAAAGGTCGAGGCTCCCAACACCTCCTCAATATAAGAATTAATTATAACCATGACCCTTTCAAGGGATTCTTCCTTTTTCTAAAAAATCCAGCGGTTTCTTTCCTTCCATAATTCCCAGGCCACAATAGAAGGACAAATTTTCCAGACCTTAGACAAGACAGACTTTGGTTTTTCCCAAGGCCAGCTAAGGAAAAGCTCCTTCACTGAGTTCTGAAGGGGCCTGACCAATCCAACTTTTTCTTCAACATTTCCCAGCAGGCATAAGCAAATTTACATTGAACTAAAAGATGGTCTACATCCTCATTTGCTTCCCCACACATAAAACATTTAGAGGGACCAATGAAACCATACTTTTTCCTTCTTTCACCTGTCAAGATACGGCCCCGCACAACCAACCATGCAAAGGAGCTAGCTTTAGGGAGGCAATCCTTCCCCCAACACAATTTAGTAGGCCATTCCCCATGTTGATTTGGATTATCCATAATTTTATATCCAAGTTTGACTAAGTATTGACAACTCTTGGAAGCACACCAAATCAGGGAGTCAACATTGTCAGTGATTAAGACCTCTCTACTCTCAAAAACCGATCAAAGGAGATCAGACTAAAGGCCATTAAGGCCCAATTGACTGCCATCTTTCCATCACCATTGTGAACCCAGGGAGTCTGGATTAAAAATGACATAGTCCACCAACTTCTCACCCCAAGCATTCATGCAGATGTACATCACCTCATGGAGAGAAGCATCCTCAATCAAAGCTAGGTAACCATTCCATGAATCCTTCCAGAATGAAGTTGATCTCCCATCACCAACCTGCCAAGACAAGTGATTAGTAATAACCTTCCTACAATCTAGGATGAAATTCCAAATAGCCGAGACCTTAGGGGGGTTCCTAATAGTGAGAATTCTATTTGGTTCAATCGAATCAAGATATTTGGCTTTAAGAATTTTAGCCCACAACATATCCGGATTAGCATACATACTCCAAACCATCTTTGCACCAAGAGCAAGATTCATAAGATTCCAGTTTTTTATTCCAGCACCCCCATAAAATTTAGGTTTACAGATCTTATCCCAAGCAAGAAGTGGGATTTTATCATCATTACTTGAGCCATTCCAAAAGAATTTCCTCATACTCCATTCTAGACAGGAAATCACCTTTTTAGGTAATTTGAGACAACTCATAGAGAACACCGAGATAGCAAAGACCACTGATTGTAACATAAGAATGTGCCCAACAGAAGAGAGGCATTTACTCTTCCAACCCTCGAGGTGTTTTAAATAGCCGTTAGTTAGGTTTTCCCAGAGATGGGACTTGCAGGCTCCACTAAACAAAGGGATGCCCAGATACTTGCCAGGAAGTTTACCCATTCGCATACCAAGGATCCCACAAATCTGCCTATGTTTTCCTTGACTGGTGTTGAATAGGAAAACCTCAGATTTGTTCCAATTCACATTCTGACCAGAAACAACACTGTAAGAATCAATAGTATTTCTTATCACCCTCGCTTCTCTTACCGAAGCATCCCCCATTAAGTATGTATCATCTACAAATTGTAGATGGGAAATCGGATCCACCCCAACCGCTACCTTGATACCCTTCCATTGGCCTGACCAACATTTGTTAGAGATAAGTCTCGCCAAAACTTCAGCCAAAATTATGAAAAGAAAGGGTGAGATGGGATCTCCCTGATGTATCCCTCTATTGGTTTCAAAAAAACCTTGTGGGCTCCCATTCACTAAAACAAAGATTCTAGGAGCATTAATACAACTGCCCACCCATTTCAGCCAGGAGTCACAAAAACCAAAATTCTCCAATAAACTGAGCAAAAAACCTCTATGGACATTATCATAAGCTTTACGAATGCCCAGTTTAATCATCATCTTCTCTACTCAAGAAGTTCTAACTGTATGGATTGCTTCATGGGCAATCAGAACCCCTTCATAAATAGATCTATTTTCCATGAAGCCACTCTGTTCAAGGGAAATAACAGAGGGGAGAACCATCTTAAGGCGATTAGCCATAACCTTAGAGATAACCTTCTAAATAGTATTGCATAGAGCTATTGGTTGAAAGTCACCAAAGGACACTCTCTCCGCTTTTTTGGAATTAAGGCAATGAAAGTGTTATTGAAATCTTTCAAAATAAAACCTTCAGCCCATGATTCTTCCTCCACTTCCCACATTTCCTTTCCAACAATCGACCAAGATTTTTGAAAAAAATGGCCGAGAAATGATCAGGGCCTGGAGATTTATCCCCTCTAAAATTGAAGAGAGCAGCCTTGACCTCTTAACAGGAGACCGGTTTACTGAGGGCCAAATTCTGCAAATCAGAGATACACTTCGGGATAAGATCAAGGATATCAGAGTCAAAATTTGAGGGAGGAGTAGGAGCACCAAAAATATTCTAAAAGTGGTTAACTGCCTCCTTATTAATATCTACAGGCTTAGAAAGGATCCTACCATTCCCATCATAAATTGAGAAGATTCTATTCTGAGATCTTTTAACCTTAGCAGCATTATGAAAAAACTTTGTATTACGATCCCCCTCTTTTAGCCATGTTTCCCTAGACTTCTACCTCCAAAAAATATCCTCCTTTTCCAAGACTTCCTTATATTTTTTGGAAAGCCCCACCTCCTCCATATAATCCTCCTCTCTCATTCCATCAACTATCACCTTTGAGTTCAAATCTTCTAATTTTGCTTCAATTGCTAGTTTATCCACACAAATATTCCTGAATTCCTCCCGATTCCACATCTTTAGTTGTTCTTTGAGGAACTGTAATTTTAAAAAAAAGAGGAAAGCTTTATTACCTTTCCTTGTAGGAGCTGATCTCCACCACAGACTCACCTTATCCAATAATTTATCAGCCTGAAATCACATTGCTTCAAACTCTAAAGAGGCATGAACAGGGGTGACATCCTCTTGTAACTTTGATGGTCTGACCCCGTCACTGGCATAATTTCTGCATTATAGATCCAATTCACTTCCTCCCATTTTCCAGCCAGTAAGAACCTATCCAACTTCTCTGCAATGTTTAAGAAGCAACTCCTACAGTTTGTCCAAGTAAAGTTTCCATTACTGGAAATGATTTCTACAAGACCATTGGAGTTTATAAACTCATCAAAATCTTTTTGACTATACCCTGCCCATCCAACACCACCTTTTTTCTTTGAAGGGCCTCTAATTGAATTGAAGTCTCCACCCAGGATTGAGAGCCCCCCATTCTTATTATTAACAAGGGCTGCTAAATCATTCCATAATTGTGATTTAAGGGCAGGACTATTTGGTGCATAAATATTAAAGGCTGAAAATGTTGCCAAAAGTTGTTTAGAGCTTATCTCACAATGCTGCTAGAAATGCCCTTTATCCATAATTATGACATCCATCGTACTTGAATTCCATAACACCCCAAGACCCCTAGAAGTGCCATCCACTCCACTCAAGGCCCCACCCCAATGAGAAAAACTTTTCAAAAACCAACCAAAGTCACTTTCTTTAATATTAGTTTCCTGTAAGAACACAATGTCAGGCCTCACCTGATCAAGACAACGCTTGATTAGATGAATCTTGTTAGGGGCATTGCAGCCCTTGACATTCCATGAGAGGATCTTCATAGCTTCCAAGAAAAGGCATAGCCTTTTCCTGACCTCAAAATTTTTGCTTGATTAGAAGCACTCCCTGCAAGTTCTAGATGAAACTTTTTAGATTTCCTCCCTCACTTGCTTTTTTCTCCTAGCTTGGGCTTAGATAAACCGAAATATTTTTTCTCCACCCTTCTTAGGTCCATAACACCTGGTGAATCTGACAACCCCAACTCATCACACATGCCTTCCTCATCCTGAGACTCAAAGTTTGATCCTGAAGCCACTAAATCCCCACCACTGTCTCTCACAGCTTCAAAGGAACTATCAAGATTTCTTATTGGGGAAATTTAAATATCTTTAAAGATTGGCTCCTCATCATTGTTATTTCTGAAGTGGTCCCGAGATAGCTGCATACTGTACTCATAGAGGCAGTCAACATCATCAAGGGGATGCTGCCCCCTGTCCATCCCTTCCAAACCTATCCTATCATCATCATCAGGCTTGTCCTCTTGCACAAATTCAGGGATAACAGCGTCCACCTCAGTGAGCTGCACCTGAAAAATTTCAGTGCACGGAACAACACTGACCAACTGTCCCAATGTTGGAGAAGAATGGATATTTTTTGAAGACTATTCTAGATCATCCCCCTCTGCCATATTCCTTCGATCAAAAGTAGCATCTTGAGTTGTTACAGCATCCAAGGGGGGGTTTCCCAAACCAATTGTGTAGAGAAGAGATCTGACTCATCACTTCCCCCATCACATTCATCACCCCTGAAGATCAAATCTATAGCTTTTTTCCTGTTATCAGCCCAAGAAAATGAGGCAGACTCCAATAGTAGAGCATCAGAGAATCCCACCTTGAAGAAGTCCATAAATAAAAATTCATCATCATTTCCCTTCGCCTCCTTTCTCCCGACAATGTCATCAATAAGACTATCTGATTCTAGACCTTTCTCCTTCCCCACTTCTCCCGATTTCACTTTCTCAAAAAATCCATCTTCGTCCTCTCCACTTTCCACTATAAGCTGTTGTTTCCATTCACCATTACCAGAGCCTAAGACAAGTAAATCAGGGCATTTATAACATTCTTGTCTCCAGACTAACACCCTAGGGCATATGGAGAGATCAGGGTAATTAATCACCTCCTCTGATCTAACAAAGGTCCCGAGCTGATCCCTAATAGCTTTTAGGGTTTCTGAACCCTAGTATTCCTGCAGAATATTAAAGAGTTTGAACCAAATAGGGATCTCTTTGACCTTTTCCTCCATTGGGTTAAAATTTGGGTGCCAGTCCTTAATAAAGACACCTTTACCATTAATAAGGTAAGGGCCATTAGCAAGGATCCAGAGCTTATCTTTCTTTGAAGAGCAGGTAACCATATAAAAACCATTCGACATTTAATAGAACAAAAGGATTTCCATTGCACCACACACCAGGCTTTGACCAGGCTTAAAGATGGCCATGAGCCCATCCATTTTAACACAAAGGCAGCCTCAGACAAAGAAAAGACAGATTCAGCCCAATGTGGGTTTTCAACTAAGATAGATAAAGCATTAACACATTCACATTGTCACTCACCCAAAGAGAGTCGCAAACCATAGCCGGAGGGGATTTCGGCCTCCAAAACTTCTTCTTGATTTGCTGAAAATTTAACACCTTTTGGGTTGGTAGGGATTTTTTAAAGGGCTTTAACCATCTATTCTCCCAAACCCTACCATGCCCAAAACCATTTGAGGATTTATTCTGGATCATGTTCCAGTCACGTCAAGGCCTATTAAAGGCAGAAACATTACGAGAGGGATTACGCCACTGATGCCATCTGTGGGTTGGTCGGCCGCCATAGTCAAAACCAGAGTGTTGTCGAAAGGCTTCTCTTCCCGACTATTGTCTCCACTCCTCCGCTTCTCTTCCCGACCGTTGCCTCCGCTCTTCCACCATCCTTCTTCTATTTTATTCCAACTTCACGATTCAGATAGAGCATGTTTTCCACCTTTAGATAATTATCTTTAACTCATAACTAAACATGAATACAAACACGCATATCCCAAAGATAGGCACAAATCATGAAATAATGTAATTACGTCGGCTCTTCTTAGATAGTCTTCAAACTTTGTAACTGTCATAACTGATTAACATAACTCAACTGAAACTTCATATATGACTCAGCGTGAATGCACATAGCATCTAGAACATGTATACACCATGGAAATGAACATGCATAGCTCTAGAAAATCTGTACTAATAATTTAATATAGAACACTACTGTATATTATATGTTATCGTCAATGAAAAAAATACAATCAATTATTTGCATAGAAGTAAATATCCAACACATCTTCCTTCTTAGATTCAGAATTCGAATCAAATTCCCTCTTTTTATTCTTCTTTTATTCTTTCCAGTCCTTATAGATGTGTCCAAGCTTACCACAATTCCAACAAATAACTTAGGACTTTTCAGGATATATGGTTCTTCGCTTGGATTTGGATTGATTACACTTCTCATTTTGCTTACCTTTTTCATTAATTCTTCCACAAAAAACTAGGGTCTCCCTAGCACTAATAAACATTTCCTCCTCATCTCTTTAGAAAATAAAGAACCCACGACATCTTTAGTCTTCAAAATAACATAAGTACTATTAATATATAGAAGCATTGGGGGGGGTGAATTAGTTCAAACAGAACCTTGTCCTAATTCAACCAAAGATCTAATTATGCTATTAAGTAACTTCCACAAAACCAAACAAGTAACTACAACTATGAAATATAAGTAAAGTAATTCAATCAACCACAAAGAATAAACCATAATACCACTATTTTTACTGTGGAAACCCTTGTAAGAGGGAAAAAAAACCACAGTGGGGACGACACCCACAAATCTCTTCACTGCAGTTAAAACGAGTTGCCCTATTAGGACCTTACAATACCCTGTTAGGGGCTCACTCGGTTAAGAGTGACCAGTACCTTCTTAGCATTACAATGAGATCTATTAAGATCTACCTCGCTATAGGATTTATAACTTCTTCTATTAAGTCACCTTGTTAGAGGATTTAGACAATAAGATCTGTTAGGATCCACCCTGTTAAGGGATTTAACCTTTCTAACCTATTAGAGTTATCGTTGAGCAATGAACTCAATTTGCTGATTTGGAATGATGCAGCTTGCCTATAAGATCCAATTCAGTCTTCGAACTCTTGACAAAATACACAGTCTCTATCTTTTATCGCAACCACCAAAAACATGATAAAAAAACCCTAAATATCTGATTTAGCATCCCTTTAAATAACTGTTCTTAATTTGATTAAACATTAAAAACAATCCACAAGTTGTCCCTCAATTTTGACTTAACTCATGAAAATCCACGTCAATAATTCTTCACATGTCGGCCAAAAAACATCATACCAACATTTAATACAAAACATCATTTTCTTAACCTCCTTAACCATTTGATCAACATGAACCAATTGGTAACTCAACTGGTTCACGTAAAAAAATCACCAAAAAAGTAATCTTTCACACATTGTTGAGTTAACTGTCACGATCGTAAATCTATACTGCTCTGATCATAATAAGACTCTCATAATGATCGCATCTCCCAATATGCTCACCATCTCAAGCGCACCGATCAGAGCACTTAGCATATTTGCTTCACCTATTCATCCTGTGAATCAGTTAGGGTAACCTATTCACCAAAACTAACAGACTTAATAAGATGCCAGAAATGGTAAACTTAAACTCATAATTTCTCCAAAATCTCATCATAATGCCAACAATCCCCCCCTTTGGCATTGATGGAAAAACATATAGCAAGACATATAGAGAGAAATATTCAATATAATTATCTGCAATACATTACTCTACACTGTATACCGATTACTCCCCTTTCGCTAAAATTTTACATATTAATCCCCCTTTGACTAAACTTCTACATATTACTCCCCATTTGACAACAATGATAGGTACAAAACTTAGCTTCAAAAATGAAAATCTTACCGATGACATCGTTGTAAAAAATTCTCTAAAATTTCCTTTTGCAATATCTAATGAATTCTCCCATGATTTCTGAAAATGTATAATGGCTTTGATGTGTTCATGAAAAATAGAAGCTAACTCTTCCATTGCTTCAATAGTACTCATATTAGGTAATGAAAATGTTACCTCTACTTCTTTAACATTTTGTTGCATAATATAAAGTGTAGGAATCAAATAACTCTGCAACTCCAGTAATGTTGTTATCCTTTTGTCTTGTTCTCCTTGCAATGTTTTCAACTTGATATTTATCACCTTCACTTGGGATCCATAGGGTATAACTGCGTGTGTAATAGGGTAAAAACTAGCAATCAAATATTTAAGCTCATGCTGAGCTTCATTTCTCTTAAGCTCCAAATCTTGAGTAAACAATGAAAAATCACAAACTTTTGCTAATAATTTACCAACTTCCTTCAAAATTTCCTTTACCTGATTGATTTGAATTGTAATTTGTCCTCTGTCTGATGCAATTGTTTCCATCAACTTCTTAGTCTTATTCTTCTCATACTCCAACTTAGCTCTATTCATAGTCGCATCCTCCAAACTTGAAACTTTTTAATAATAACACTGACCAAAGTATCCTTTTTTTTAATTGTAGGAGCATTGGGATCAAATGCAAATTTAGGTACAAGATCAAATAAAATATCTCGAGCTATCTCTAATACTTGAGCTTGTCTCTTATCAGTTCTTAGTTGGACCCGTTTATCTTTCAACTTAAGTATGTATGATATTATCATTAGTTTGTTGGTCCCACTGAGAGTGGGGGGGTGAATCAGACAAATCAAAACTTAAACACTTTAAACTGAACTCACTGATTCACTCGGTAATACTGAATATAGTAAATAACCAATTCGCCAAATAACATAAACAACAATCAATCATTCAAACTTAGAAAAATTAGATTAACCATGTAAACATAAGATATAACTTATTTGACACATGATTTAACTCATTGATACAAGATTTAATGAGGAAACCAAAATTTGGGAAAAACCTCAGTGGGAATTGTAACCCACAATAAAAATGTGCCCTTTTGAAGTACGCTCGGTTAAGAACTTATCATGTTAAAGATTACAAACACATTTGCTAAATGTGACCCTGTTAGGGTATTTACCTCATATTTGTTAAGATATTCACCCTGTTGTGGCCTTCTTAGAGGTCTTTAATCACTCTTCTAGAATGTCACCTAAGTCTAGGTTTTACAAATAGGATGGTTAAATCCACTCGGTTAAGAGATTTTTCTATTACAAATATTAATAAGCAACAATAAGATTTGATCTGTAAATATAGAAAATCACTTTTTTTTGTATCATATCCTTTATGCTCAATTGAATACTGGCATCTCATACTCCATTTATCTCTTTCTCAGACTGTAGATTCTTCAATCTCCCTTTCTCTATTCTTCTCGGTAAATGTTGTTCTTCAGCTTCTTCTTCTTCTCTGTTCAATTTGTTAGCAACATTACACTCTGTGTAATTCTCATCCCTTATATAGACATAATTTTTCCTTTTAATCCCCTTAATTTGATTTCCCTTAATTTGCACTCAGTCATTCGATCATCTTCTTCATATTTCTCAACTCGGTAAACCATTTCACTTTTACCTCAGAACTTGTAACTTTTCTTGGAACTTTCATAGTTATGTTTAACCGCTTGATCTTCACCTTAGATCTTCTCATTAAATTTTCCCATTCATAGATCTTGTAACACACTTCATATAATTCATTTCCTCATCTAGCTCATCATCGCTTCACATTAAATTTGATCATCCTCATTTAATATTAGTAACTATACTCGGTAAAACTTGCTTTGCAACTCGGTAGCTGACTTCTTTCACTGCTCGGTGTCTAACTCATCTTTGGTGCTTGGTGCTCGGTAATTGTAACTGAATCACATAAAATTCTACTGACTGACTTAGTCTAGCTCGGCAAAGTAACTCTTTTAGTCATAACTTAATTCATTACAGTTCCTGAATTGATTAATCAAATGTACCGATTTGATAACATCAAATATATAGTAGAAAACAACTATATCATCATTACTTCATTATTGACTGATATGTATTTTTGACCCATTTAAATTCTCCTCTTAAGATATGGTAACATAATAAAAATCAATTAATCAACTACTTGACATCAATGACAAAACAAAAACTGATCTAACCATTTCTACAATCATGATACTCGGTATCAATCGGTCTTCATAATCTCCATTAGATATTCATCAATTAATCAACATAGTTGGCCATGACTCATTCTAGAAACATCAAGTGGTCTTTGAATGACCTCAACATCTTCACCTTTAAGATCATCCTCAGTTTCTTCCTTAGGAACATCAATAGACTTGTTCTTTAACTTAGAACTAGAACTCTCACCAAGATTCAATTTTGTTTCCATTGAATGTGCTGCTACATCAGATTCATCTTTATTTTCACAATCACTAGTCTATCCAACTATAGTAGTAGAAGTAAGTATCACCACCTCTATAGTATTATCCTTATGTCTTTTATCTTTATCTTGCACAAACACAAAATATACATTAGAATATTTTTGTGGTGCATCAGAAGATAAATTACCTATAATATAATCAATTACTTATTCAGTAGAACCAAGTTCTTCTACTGTCACCTGCTCTTGAGTAGTTTATTCCAGTTTGTTTTCTTTAAATTTATCCTTCTTGATGACAATCGTCTCATCAAGTACTGCTTGAGATTCACCAATAAGTATCTTGCATACTCTAGTTCTTGTTTTGAATCTAGGTCTCATTGCCTCAACTAAAATCTTTACATCTTCAATAGGTAATTTAGGCTATAGTAAGATTAAGGATTTCTCCATCATTTCTCTATCTTGCCTCAAAGAATCTCTCCATCTCACCTTAATCTTTTTGTATAGTGAATTAGGTATAGTCTTGTGTAATTCACTGATTCCTCTACAAAACTTATGCAAATTGTGAACAATAGCATCTTCAATCTTTTTTTTATCTGCATCATCCAAGTTATCATACCATTAGTTTGTATCACTTACACCACCATACCCTGTAATACTCCATGCAATGATATCTACTATCAGAATGCTAAATTTTTTAGGACTAACTGAATTCTCAATTGTCATACCAACTACGTTTTATTTCTTCCCACTAGCCTTCAATTCTGCTTGATCCTTATCTGAATCAGTTTTAGGTTCATCTTCTTCAGCAGTAGGCTTCTTTTTAATTTTTCTCTTAGAATCTTTGTAATCTCAAGTCATTCCTTTCTTCCTCTTATAGGTCCTTTGCATTGTCTTAGGTGTCTTCTCTACTTCCTTCTCCTCCTCTTTCAATGTGGAACTCATAGTAGTTCTACTTGTTTCCTTACCAGTTGTAGGAGTTACAACCTCTACATCAACTTTCTCTACTGCAACACCAAAAGTTCCTGGATGTTCAGTTTCAAATTTCTCCCTGATCTTACTCATCATCTCCTTTGTAATACCACTTTGTTTGGCTAAGTCATCAACTTTTTTCCTCACTCTTATCTCTATCACAGGTGCAATCAATTGTGACTGAATTTTCAAATAGATCTCTTCATAGGTACCAAACCTAGTTGTAGTGACATTAATTGGTTTGGATAATAAATCATCAGCATGAAGTGTCACAATATCACCATCAACTTCATAACCCATCGGTAAATCCCAAGATGTTCTTGGTTGTACCGCCTGCAACATGCATGTATCGATATCCACAATGAAATATATATCATTCTTGTATTTCTCTACTATACCACTTGGGAAATGTTCCCTCTCATGCACTTGTTTCTAAAAATCCTTAAAATAACCCCACATAGCACTATTAAAGTTATTTCCTAACATCCTTATGCATTGTTTTATTTGCACTACTGTAGGTCTATCAGTTGACCATTGAAACTGACCAATTCTAGGAAAATGATTATGCAAATAGAAGAATATACATACCAATAGTGAACCATACTTGAATGTCTGTTTCTTTTCTTTCTTGATTCTTTACATGTTCATGAAGAACTGGCCTCTCTTATCCTCACCGAGGTTGTATTGAGCATTTTCCTTAATCATCTGATAAGCTGCATGTATGCCTCCACAGGGCACACTGTTCAATCAGCTCGACTGATAAACTCTATAACTGATCACCATTGAAGCAAAATTCACTTCAACATCTTCAATTTTGTTGAGAGTCATAGCATGCTGATCTTTCTTATACTTTGTAAGATTAGTGACCTCTCTACCTAGAATAGTTCTTAGAATAGGTACATCACTGGTCACACACAATCCAATCACCATGTAGTCTGTGCAACCATAGAAACTAATCATGGACTCAACTCAGAACATATATAATCCAATCGGTTCCGAAATCATCAGGTAGGTCAACAATATATGCAAAACCCTTATCGGTCAAATGCTTGTGCTCTTCCTTCAGATTAGCTCCATCACATAGTCCAAAAAATGTATCGACTATAGTACTATAACTAAGATCTTCAATTTTGCAATGAATAAAGGATGTCACATTTTCAGTTAATAATATGCCATGAGGTATTGAAGATAGGGCACCAGTGGGATCATTCTCTGTCACCTTCAAAGGATGTAACTTAAAAATAGGTCTTGGCTCTTCAGTGCTCTCAACCAACACAGGTGTTTCCATGATCATAAAAATGATCTCTTCACAATAAAACCTTCACAACACAAAGATATTGCTTCAACTCGTTACTAGGGTTCTTCACACACCGCTTCACTTCAAGCACAAAAATAGAATCTCCAATTCAAAATCACTTCGTAAACACTTAGAAATAACTTAGCTTATGCTTGCAAATGCACTTCTTGACTTGTATAATGTAAAGTGAAAAATGAACTTCACTTTTTCCTTTATAACGTCTCAATTCCAAGTAATAAATGCAAACAATCAAATAGTAACCTTAACCAGCCACAACGGTTAGAAACATAAAAGTCACTATGTCATAATAAAAAACATTATGCAATCGCATAGAATCTCATGTAATAAAATATACCTCATCATATTCTTACATGACATTATTAGGCATCTAAATATGCTTATAAATCTTACTGCGCACACAGACTTAGGGGATAGGTTATAGCTCTTAATTATTTTACTCTCCCTAAGCCAATAGCTTTCACTTATTCCGATGATGAAGTCTCCACATTTCCCGATGTCGTGGAGTTCTCTATATTTTAGAAGACCTCAATTCTCCTTTCTTTACCCATTTTACTTTATTTTCTTCTTGATTACTTCAACATATGCAACCTTCTTTCCTATATCATTATTAGGCCTATTCACCGGTTGACCTCCAGTGTTGTTCATCTTTGTTCTGAAAGATCTAGAAAGATGTCCAATTATAAGTGAAACATGCCATACCAGTTTGTATCCAAGGTCCAACATTATCTCTACCAGTTCTCATCCTACAATTCACTGTTGTGTGTCCAAAGTTGTGACAAACAGAACAGGTAACATTGAATTATCTCTCCCTTTGGTAACGGTTGCTCCGGTTCATAGGTGGCCTTAAATTTTTTATTCTAGCCTTGCACTCATTAGCCTTATGACCATACTTGTTACAATAATAAGAATTGCCTTGAAAAAAATTCGATCTAGCATTGTAACCAACCGATCTACCAAAATAATTTTCAAACCTAGGAACATATGGACTAGGTTTAAACCAACAAACATTAATGGCATGTCCTTCCCTATGACAATGAAACATATCGGTCTATAATTCCTCTTTCCAGGTTTGTTGTTTTTCACCTTAAGTGCAGTCTTCCCTTTTGCATGATTTTCCTTAGCACCAGATGACTCATTAACTTCAAATTTGGAAAAACCTATTCCTTGTCTTTCACCATTTCTCATTTGTTTTGAGCGTTGTAGAAATGATACCAAGTATCATGATTGTAGAAATGGTTAGATCAGTTGATGTTTTTTCATTGATGTCAAGCAATTGATTAATTGATTTTTATTATGTTACCATATCTTAAGAGGAGAATTTAAATGGGTAAAAAATACAGATCATACAATGATGATATAGTTGTTTTCTACTATATATTTGATGTTATCAAATCGGTATAACTGATTGATAAAGTCGGAAATTGGAAAGAGTGAAAGTTATGACTGAAAGAGTTAATTTACCGAGCTAGACAGAGTCAATTGGTAGAATGATATGTGAGTCTATCACAGTTACCGAACACCAAGTGAAATTCAAGCACCGAAGATGAGTTAGACACCAAGCAGTGAATGAAGACAGTTACGGAGCTGCAAAGAAAGTATTACCGAGTACAAAATATTGATTATAAATGATGATAAGATCAAATTTAATGTGAAGTAATGATAAGATAGATGAGGATATGAATTAAATGAAGTTTGTTAGAAAATCTACAAACATGAAAATTCAATGAGAATATCTAAGGTGAAGATCAAGAGGTTAAACCAAATTATGAGAGTTCCATGAAAAGTTGAAGTTCTGAGGTAAAAGTGAAATGATTTACCGAGTTGTGAATAATGAAGAAGATGATCAAACGACTGAGCGCAAATGATGGAAAATATAATTAAGGAGATTAAGAGGCAAAATTATGTACATATAAAGAATGAGAAATTAACAGAGAAAGTGTAATGTTTCTGGCGAGTTAAACAAAGAAGAAGAAGAAGAAGCCAAAGAACAACATTTACCGTGTAGAATAGAGAAACAAAGATTGAAGAATCTACAGTCTAAGAAAGAGATCAATGGAGTATGTGATGTCAGTATTAAATTGAGCATAAAGGATATGACACAAGAAAAGGTAGTTGCTATATTTACAGATCAAAGTTTATTATTTCTTATTAGTATTTGTAACAGAGAAATATCTTAACTGAGTGGATTTAACCATCCTATTTGTAAAACCTAGAGTTAGGTGACATTTTAAAAGAGTTTTTAAAGACCTCTAACAAGGAGACTCCTAACAAAGTCAAGATCTTAACAAATATGAGGTAAATCCCCTGAGAGGGTCACATTTAGCAAATGTGTTTGTAATCTTTAACATGATAAGTTATTAACCCAACACACTTCAGAAGGGTATATTTTATTGTGGATCACAATTCTCATAGAGGTTTTTCCCAAATTGGGTTTCCTCATTAAATTTGGTGTCAACTGAGTTAAATATGATGTTAATGAGTTTGAATGATTGATTTACATATATGCGATGCATTTCTATTTAAGTTATTAAGTTATTTGGTGAATTGGTTATTACAGTATTCAATGTTACCGAGTGATTTAGAGAGTTTAGTTTTAAGTGTTTAAGTTTGATTTTGTCTAATTAACCCCCTCTCAGTGGACCAACAATTGGTAGAAGAGCTAGTTACTGTGAAATGATAAGTTTAAAAGGACTTGAGTTAAGATCTAAAGATGTATAAGAGGGAAGCACCAAAGCTGAATAGGGATCATTTCTCTACATGGAAAAGTAGAATGAGGTTGCATGTGTTTGGAGTAGGAGAATATGGACTTCACTTTTTTGATAATGAATATCTTGCACTGACTTCTGCACCTTTGACTATCAGCGAGAAAAGACAGAAATAAGAACACAAACAAGTTATGATTGAGATTGCTTCTACACTTACCAACTAGGAATATGATGAACTTGATGTTGTACTACTTCGAAACAAATGTGGGATAAGCTTATTTTGACTTATGGTGGAGATCAACATGTTCAGAAGGCTAAAGCAGAAAGTTTGAGAGGTAAATTTGACTCTATGAGGATGAAAGAAGGAGAGAACATAATACAATACAATACACAACTTAAGGAGACTATTAATTCTAGCAAAGGAGCTAGTGGGATCATAACACAGGATGATGTTACAAGCAAGTTGTTGAGAACCCTACTACCGAGCTATGTTATTTGCATATCTTCTATACAAGAGCTAAGATATATTCCCAAATGAATGTTTCACTGGATGCTACTATCGGTAAGTTAATTGCATTTGAGTTAAATGATTTTGACAATAGTTTTCCTGCTACATCTAAGATTGAATCTACATTTAAGTCTACCTTAAAGATTGGAAAACCTAGGGAAGCTGAAGCCAGAGATGGATATTTGAGCAGTGTTAGTGAGAAATTGTATAGTTGTACTAAAGGTCTTGAAGAATTATTTACTGAATGTGATGAGAATGAAAGAGAATTTGAAGCTTTGTTGGCTAGAAGGCTACAAAGAGGCAAAGATAAATACTGAGGTAAATTACCCTTGAAATGTTTTATTGTGATAAAATTGGTCACTTTGCATCTAACTGCCCTGAGAAAGATAAGGAGGAAAAGAAAGATAACAAAGATAAGGACAAAAGAGAAAACAGATTCAGGAGATTCAGAGACTACAAAAACAAAGGTAAAATCTTGTCATATTTCTAATGAAGGACTAAGTTATGATGATTTTTTTGATAGTGATGATGGAAAAGAAGTTGTTTATGTTGCTATTAAAGATTATTATGATGAAGAAGAACCAAGAGCCCTAATATCACAAGTAAGTAAGAATGAAACATGGATTATAGATAGTGGTTTTTCACATCACATGACTGGTGACACACTTAAGTTTATTTCCTTGGAAAATCATGATGGAGGATTTGTTAGATTTGGTAATGATGCTCCATATCCTCTGAAAGGAAAAGGTTCTATAATTCTACTAAATAACACAAGATGTAATGATGTTTATTGGGTTGAAGTATAATCTGTTGAGTGTTGCACAGTTAAATAATACAGGTCACCGACTAAAATTTCAATATGGAAAGGTGAAAGTATTTGATAAGAATGATAGTTTGATTTCTATTGGAGAACAATCTAAAGGTAATTTATTTTATCTTGATACTTCTATGAAGAGTTGCCTATTTTCTAAAGTTGAATATGTTTGGTTATGGCACAAAAGGCTTTGTCATGTTAATTTTGACAACTTAATCAAAGTGAGTAAGAAGAATAGAGTAAGAGGCCTACCAAGATTAGAGAAACCTGAGAATGCTGTGTAGAGAATGTCAGATGGGTAAGATGACTAAATCTAGTTTTTCAAGAAAGAATTATGTTACACAAGGAATTTTGGATTCAGTGCATACTGATTTATGTGGACCCATGAGGACTCAAAGCTATTATGGAGACAAATATTTTATTTTATTTGTGGATGATTATTCTAGAATGACGTCTGTAATGTTTTTAAAAGAAAAATATGATGCATTTCAAATGTTCAAATGGTATAAGGCCCGAGTTGAAAAATAAACTGGAAGACAATTGAAATGTCTGAGATCCGATAGAGGAGGTGAGTTTACTTCTGATGAGTTTACATTGTTATGTAATGAGAATGGAATTAAGAGACACTTTTCAGCACTGAGGAAACCACAAAAGAATGAGATTGCTGAGAGAAGAAATAGATCTATTGTTGATTGTGCTAGGACACTGATGATTGAAAAAGAAATTTCACAGAACTTTTGGAGAGAAGTGAGTAATATTGTTTACACATTGAACCAAGTACATTAAATGAAGAAAGGTACAAACAAAACACCTTATGAAATCTGGTATGAACACAAACCTAATGTCAGTTACTTTAAATTTTTTGGAAGCAAATGTTATATTCTAAAAGATTGTAGATAAGGAAAGTTTGATTCAAAAGGAGAAGAAGGAATATTCTTAGATATTCTACAAGGAGTAAAGCTTATAAATGTTTGAACAAAGTTACTAACAAGATGGTGGAAAGTGAGAATGTAAGAATTGATGAATTTGCAGAAACGAATGATGAAGATAACAAGAAGGAACATGAGGATTATGAGAAGTTTGTATATGTTCAACCTGATGTTCCTGATACCTTACCGAGAGCACCTACTAAGGAGTAAGATGAACAAGGAGTTCTACAACAGAATGTTGATATTGAATAACTGAGAGCTACTGAGCCTATTTTGGCAAAGTATGTGAGGAGGCACCATTCCCCAAACAATATTATTAGAAACAAGGATGCTGGAGTGATGACTAGAAGCAAGATAAGAGACAATACTTGTTTCATATCTATATTTGAGCAATAGAAAGTTAAAGAAACTCTTGATAATTTATATTGGATGAAAGCAATGAAAGAAGAGTATGATCAAATTGAGAAGAACAAGACATGGTCATTAGTACTCAGGCCCAAAGACAAAATTGTTATTGGTACTAAATCAATTTTTAGAAACAAATTGAATGAGCATAGAGAAGATATCAGAAATAAAGCTAAATTGGCTTGCAAAGGTTATGCACAAGAAGAAGGTATTGACTATGGAAAGAATTTTGCACATGTCGATAGACTAGAAGGAGTTAGAATACTTCTAGCTTATGCTTCTTATCAATGATTCAAGGTATATCATATGGATGTTAAGTCTACATTTCTTAATGGGACACTTAAAGAAGAAGTATACATTGAGTAACCTGAAGGATTCATTGAAAACACAAACAAGAACAAGGTATGTAAGTCACATAAAGCTTTATATGGTTTGAAACAAGC
Source organism: Thuja plicata (assembly GCA_018584345.1). Taxonomy (NCBI): domain Eukaryota; kingdom Viridiplantae; phylum Streptophyta; class Pinopsida; order Cupressales; family Cupressaceae; genus Thuja; species Thuja plicata. The sequence continues at coordinate 4,538,911 of MU228384.1, read as the reverse complement.
ACCCCGAGCATGGTATGAGATATTGCACTCTTATCTAATTAAAATAGGATTTCAAAGAACAAGTGATAACAGTAATGTATACTTGAAGTGTGACAGTGATAACAAAGTTTTGATTGCTGAAATTTTTGTTGATGATATTATTTTTGGAGTTAATGACACTTTATGTAGAGGATTTGCTAATGAAATGAGAAAAGAGTTTGAAATGTCAATGATTGGAGAGATTAAGTTCTTTCTAGGTCTACAGATACAACAAGTTACTGGAGGGATCTATATACACTAGCTAAGTATATCAAAGAGATCCTCAAAGATTTTGGTATGGAAGATTCCAAGCATGTTGGAACACCTATGGTTACTAGATGTAAATTATCAAAAGATAATGAAATACAAGAGGTGGATAATACTCTTTACCGATCCATGATTGGTAAATTGTAGTATGTTGTTCACAACATATCTGATATAGCACACGTTTTTGGGATTATTGCAAGATTTTCTTCTAATCCGAAGGAAACACATGTCTCCAGTAAAAATAATTTTGAGATATCTGAAAGGCACAGAAGAATTCAGTTTATTGTATAAGACATGAGGTACTTTTGATCTGCAAGTCTACACTAATGCAAATTGGGCTGAAAATATTGATGACAGGAAAAGTACTAGTGGAGGTACATTCTTTCTCGGTGAAAGATTGGTTACATGGATGAGCAAGAAAGAAAGTTACATTTCGTAATCTATTGTCGAGGCAGAATATGTTGTTGTTGCTATGAATTGTGCAAATATAGTATGGATTAAGCAATTACTTGAAGGTATGAAAGAAGAGATCAAAGGTCTGGTTACAATTTTTTGTGATAATACAAGTGCTATTAATATATCAAAGAACTCAGTTATGCATTCAAAGACCAAGCACATTTCTATCAAGTATCACTACTTGAGAGAACAAGTTCAAAAGAAGAATGTGAGATTGGAATATGTCAATTCAAAGGAATGATTGGCTAATAGTTTTACAAAGCCACTACCTAAAGATGCTTTTGAGTATCTCAAAGGTAAATTATGGGTTTTTCCCTATCCAATATTCACTAAAGAGTATGAGGCATGCTGCATCAATTCTGTATTTCATTAGAATATATATTTCTGAATTGATGTTAGTATGACACACTTTAGGTGATTCCTGAAGTTGTGAAGAGATTTTTGTATGCAATGTTTTATGAGTACATGTCAGGTATAATCCACTACTGGAACAAGTTTTCAGGATTATGTCTTTTTGGCATTGTTGTCAAAGAGGGAGAGAATGAATTGATGACATTTATCCTTAAGGGAGATATTGATGAATTGGGATAAAATGAATTGCTACTATTTACTCATGAAGGAGAATTAGAATGTATGATACAAAAAAAAAAAATTATCCAAGAGGGAGATTCAAATTGAGAGATCAGACATCAAAGTGGAAACATAAATATCAACTCAGAGGGAGTACAATTATGTATTGGAGAGTTGTCATCATCAATTGCTATAACACTGTTATAGTGGTTGCCATCAATGCCAAAAAGGGAGATGGTTAACCAACTGATGAAGATCTGATGGAGATGATGAAGACCGAGTGATACCAAGTATCTTGATTGTAGAAATGGTTAGATCAGTTGTTTTTTTGTCATTGATGTTAAGCAATTGATTAATTGATTTTTATTATGTTACCATATCTTAACAGGAGAAGTTAAATGGGTGACAAATACAGATTAGATAATGATGAAGTAATGATGATATAGTTATTCTCTACTATATATTTGATGTTATCAAATCAGTACAATTGATTGATTAAGTCAGAAATTACAAAGAGTGAAAGTTATGACTGAAATAGTTACTTTACTGAGCTAGATAGAGTCAGTCGGTAGAATGATATGTGAGTCGGTCATAGTTACTGAACACCGAGTGAAATTCAAGCACCGAGCACCGAAGATGAGTTAGACACCGAGCAGTGAATGAAGACAGTTACCAAGTTGCAAAGCAAGTATTACTGAGTATAAGATATTGATTATAAATGATGATAAGATCAAATTTAATGCGAAGCGATGATGAGATGGATGAGGATATGAATTAAATGAAGTTTGTTAGAAGATCTATGAACGTGAAAATTCAATGAGAAGATCTAAGGCGAAGATCAAGCAGTTAAACTGAATTATGAGAGTTCCAAGAAAAATTCAAGTTCTGAGGTAAAAGTGAATGGTTTACCGAGTTGTGAATTATGAAGAAGATGATTGAATGAATGAGCGCAAATGATGGAAAATGTAATTAAGGAGATTAAGAGGCAAAAGTATGTCTATATAAAGAATGATAAATAAACAGAGAAAGTGTAATGTTGTTGGCGAGTTGAACAGAGAAGAAGAAGAAGCTGAAGAACAAGATTTACCAAGCATAACAGAGAAACAAAGATTGAAGAATCTACAGTCTAAGAAAGAGATCAATGGAGTATGTGATGCCAATATTCGATTGAGCATAAAGGATCTGACACAAGAAAAAGTAGTTTCTATATTTATAGATCAAAGTTTACTGTTGCTTATTAGTATTTGTAACAGAGAAATCTCTTAACTGAGTGGATTTAACTCTCCTATTTGTAAAACATAGAGTTAGATGACATTCCAAAAGAGTTTTTAAAGACCTCTAAAAAGGTCATTCCTAATAGGGTGAAGATCTTAACAGATCTGAGGTAAATCCCCTAATAGGGTCACATTTAGCAAATGCGTTTGTAATCTTTAACAGGATAAGTTCTTAACTAGGCGTACTTCAGAAGGGTGCATTTTTTCATTGTGGGTCACAATTCCCACGGAGGTTTTTCTAAAAATGGGTTTCCTCGTTAAATCTAGTGTTAACTGAGTTAAATCTAATGTTAATGAGTTTGAATAATTGATTTACATTATATGAGATCTATTGTTGTTAAAAATTTTAAGTTATTTGGTGAATTGGTTATTATTGTATCCAGTGTTACCAAGTGATTCAGAGAGTTCAGTTTTAAGTGTTTAAGTTTGATTTTGTCTGATTCACCCCCCTCTCAGTGGACCAACAAGAGGAACTTGTAATAAATGTAGAAAACCGAAGGTAACCATAAATTTATATGAAAAATTAAGTTATTTTTATAAAATGATTTTAGGAATAAGTATGTCTATTTGTTTATGCATTAATATTTTCATTATAGACATGTAAATGTGATGCCAAAAAAATATGAAAAATTAAGTTATTTTTATAAAAGGATTGTAGAGATAAGTATGTATATTTGTTTATGCATTTAATATTTTCATTATACACATGTAAATGGGGCGTGGGACAAGTATTTGGAGTTGTTCCATTTAATTTTTTCCCAAGAGACTTGTTTGATTTAGTCCTTGGCATTTTTTTGGTTGTTAATCATATGTAATCTTATTTGTATTATGTGATTTTTATCATCTTCCAATTATAAAAATTTTGGAAAAAGAAAATATGAAGTAAAATTGAAAAAGTTAAGCTATACAAACTAGTAATTGTTTGTTGATCTTTGATCTAGATTTGGGTCACTTTGGGTCACTTTGTGTGAGTGTATTTTTACACCATCCTTTTTTATAATATAGTACTCTTATTCAAGTATTCATGAAAATAAAAGTATGTATGAAAAATAGTAATTAATTAGAAATACATACAAATGAAATGAAATAGTGAAATAAATTTGGCATAGTGTGATGGTTAACTTGTGGTGGTGTTGTTCTAACCATTAAGGTTCAAACCTTGTTGAAGTGTTATTGTTTGTGACCTTATCAATTTAAATCATAAACATGTTGGAGTAAAAAGGTATGTTGTTGTTAGGACTTGGGGTGCTGGCTCGACTAGTCCTGCTGGAATCTTGGCTCCTACTTGTTCTGATCTGACAGCTCCTCTTACAAATTGTTCTTTGGTTGGGGGTAGTGTTAGCCTGGTGCTGAATATGTCGTTGGTTGCTTCTCCAGTGCTAGTTGCTGGCTCTTCAGCTTTGGCCTCTTTGTGCTAACAGAATGATGTTGCTAGAGTTGAAGATGGTTGGGTCACAGTTAAAGGTAAAAATTCTAAGAGGTCTTCTTCATCGTTTGACATGACCCTTTTGTCCCATAAGAAGGGGACGAGATGATTGGGTTCCTTCCTCTTGCTACTGCTCTCTAATGTTTCACCTTTTGTAGCATTTTTGGTAGGATTTCTCTATGTTCTTGGTGTGTGTGATTCTCTTAGGCTTCGGCTGATCTGTCTTGTTTTAGGAACTCTTATTGTTCTATCTTATGTTCCTATATGTATAGGGTTTCGGGGCCCCTTCAAAACATTCTTTTACCATTAATAAAAAGAGGTATTTTCACTTGTTAATTAAATCATTATTGATCTAATTATTCAGTCACCTTTTTATCTCTAGTTCACTTAAGCTAAACTTTAGACATATAATAATTAATTATTTGTTAATTATCATCATACAACCTAGGTTTCTCCTCCTTTTAATTTTCTATCTCCTTTATAAAGATTGATCTCTTTATAATTTGTATTCCCTCTTTGAATGAATATTTTATCTTTCAGATCATTCTGAGTTTTATCTCCAATCTTTGCTTTTGTAGCAGGTTTTTTGCATACAATGGATCTTGGTGGTTGAGTTCTATGAATTCAAACATGGTATCATAACCTTGTTGTTGCAGCTCGTTCCTAGGTTTTTGAAGGTTTTTGGAGCTTCGAGGGTTTTAAGTTTTTTCAACAATTTTTGTGTGGATCTAGGGAGAAATTTTTTTGAGGCTTTTTGAGCACAAACTAACCTCTCAGTTGAGCTCAAAATGCCCCAAACCCCCTATTTCCATATAAGACATGTCCAATTTGGACACCTATTGACTTCTTAGGAAAAAAAATTTTGCCTATACAACTTGGCACACAAATTGAGAAAAAAATAAAAAATAAAAAATCATTTGTTTTGATTTTCGATGAAAAATTTGTGCATTGTCGATTAAAGAGAGGTGGGACAGGCATTGCCGCCCAACAGCCACTGAGCCATTGTCAGCTACAGCCGGCCATCGTCAGTCCCCACCAGCCCCCACCGCCACCACCACCGAGCGTCGCCTGTCCGCCTCCCGCGCGCCGCTTGGCCCCCATCTCCCACGCGACGCCTGGCCCCCACCGCCCTAACTCGGCGCAATACCCTCTCAGCTAGCACGCGGTCACATGGGTGACTGACCGCTCAGCAACCAGCCCTCTGCGTGCGCCATATGGCCAGGAGCCAGAGTTTTTAAGCCCTAGGGGCTCTAACAAAAAAATTTAAGCTTTTTTACCCTATGGTTGGTTCTTTTTCTCTAACAGGAGCAAACAAAGGTCGTTTTTCAACTTTCTTATATCGTCGGAAAGCTCTTTCCGAGGTGTACGTTTTGGCAGAGGTCTGATTTTTTATTTTTTTGTTTCCCTGGCCTTTTTTCTAGTCAAAGAGAGGACTTCTTTTTCATCACTTCTAGGCTTCTAGAATGAGCATACAAACTCCATTTTTTGCTCACGATCAGGCGTTAGAAATCTCTTGATGAGCCCTCTTCAGATCCGACTCTTTTTTTGGAAAAATTATTTAGGTATTTTCCCATTCATTTTGAAGCATTTATTACACTCTCTCCTTATACAATGACAGAGTCAACATCAGTTGAGCTTCTCACTCCTCACAATTTCCATATATGGAAATCTTGTATGACTCAGCTTTTTTGGTCACGAGGGTTATGGTTTTGTTTAGACACTATTCAGCTAGTCTTGACTCATCCTTTCGAGGTCATGCAACACAGGAATAAGATGGATGAGGTCATGGGTGTGCTTTCTATACATGTTTCAGATAGTTTTCTCTTCCATCTTGATGGGTGTGATACCCCTCATGATATATGGGAGAAGTTTTAGACTCTCTTTGACATAGTCAGTGAGTTTAGGGCACTTCAGATTGAGGCCGAATTGACAGCTTTGTGTCCTGAGACATTTTATTTTATTCAAGATTTCTTAACGAAATTCAAATCTATCAGATCTATCTTGCAAGGTTGTGGAAAGAATAAAACAGATAAAGAGTGCATTTACCTGATTCTTTCTAAGCTTTGTGGTACCTTTCAGATATTCTCTTCTACCTTCCATTCTACCATGGATGCTTTGGGTCCACGATTTAACATGCCTACATTTGATGTGTTTTGTGATCGTTTGACTCATGAGAAGGCAAAACTATCTCAGCTTGATTCTCTCACAGGATCACAGAACCATGCGTTGGTAGCTCACCCATCTTCAGGGAAGCCATAGTAGAAACATATATCACTGACCGCATATTCTAGGAAGGATTCTATTTCTCGGCACTCCTCTGGCCTACCTCGTCCTAAGGGGGGAAAATTGAAGACATAAATACCCGAGTGTGCTTATTGTAAAAAGCCCAATCATGATGAGTCTCGTTGTTATGAGAAGAAGATAGATGGATATGCAAAACAAATTTTTGATTTTCAAGCTCGTCTTCAGAAGAGCAACATTGATATTCCTTCTTCTCCTTCTCACAGGTATTCTTCTTCATCATCATTCTGGACAGATGGATGGGACAACGGAAAGGATCATGCATTATGTGCAACCGCTATTCCACACTCTTCTAGATGGCTATTGGATTCAGGTGCTTCACACCATATGGCATCATCTCAGGATTTATTCTCATCTTTTGAGGCTTCTCCTACCCCACACATTTTGATGGGGAATAACACTGTTATGAGTGTATGTGGGAAAGGTTCTATTGACATTGACGATGGTGCATTCCATGTTGTACTACGTGTTCCATCTTTGTCCTTTAACCTTCTCTCTATCTATCATATTACTCACAGTGGAATAGGGAAGACAATTGAGTTTACTCCAGATTCAGTACACATCAGAGACAGTGAGACATACAATATTGTTGCAACAGGGACAGTTGATCATTCTTCCCGCTTGTACTCCTCTCATTTTGGTCCACCATCTCCACTGTCAGATAATAGCTCTCCTTTTTCACGAGAGTCTATGAGGTGAAGTCGGGTCACTTGAGCTTATGTGTTGTTCCTGAGACCAATGTTGTGACTTTTACACCTCCACCTCCTGTTGAGTTTACATTTGTTCAATATGATTCCTCTTCAACATTACCTGACATCATCGCTCCATGCATCGAGCCACCTAGTCTAGTTGTTGAGGACATATCAAAGGACATTCATCTCCTCTTAGATGATAGATTCAGCACATTTATTGGCCTACCTTCATTGGAGATTCCATTACAGGAGTCTCATGCATTCTCTTTTGAGCATCAACTAGGCCTTCCAGTTTCACCTCACATTCAGGGGTTTCCTCTTCGTTGTCCCTTGCCTTTGTTTCTCAGCATTAGAGCCACATTGGTTCGATCATCGACACAGGGGTTCTATCATTCTGGGGGGGCTTTGGAGTCTCGATCCTCTCTCATGGGGTGGGGGGGGGGGTTGGTCGTACTTATGGTTTTGAGAGAGTCTCTTGAGCCATTTCTTTTCTGCATGCTTTTTCTATATCTTTTTGGAGTAGAGTTTTTTCCCATGTGGTTTTATCTATTTGTCCACTTTACAAAGATTTGGTTGTGATTGGGTACCTGATCAGGCCTTGTTGCCGGGACCCAAAATTTCCTGCTTTTAGTAGTTGTTTCTAGGTTTTTTAGCTTCTCCCTAAGTTTATCTTAAGGGGGGTGTTAGAGTAAAAATGTATTTTCACTTATTAATTAAATCATTATTGATTTAGTTATTCAGTCACCTTTTTATCTCTAGTTCACTTAAACTAAACTTTGGGCATATAATAATTAATTCTTTGTCAATTATTATCATGCAACCTAGGTTTTTCCCCTTCTAGTTTTCGATCTCCTTTATAAGAATTGATCTCTGTGTAATTTGTATTCCCTCTCTGAATGAATATTTTATCTTTCAGATCATTCTGAGTTTTGTCTCCAATCTTTGCTTTTGTAACAGGTTTTTTGCACACATTGGATCTCGGTGGTTGAATTATATGAATTCTAACAAAACATTTACCCCTTTAAATAAAAAATAAAATTGTATAGTAAAGATGTTAAGTTGGATGTCTTAATAAGATAGTGAAATGAAAGAATATTATAAAACAAAATTATGGAAAAAGGGAGAGGTTTTTCAACTTAAAGATAAAATTGCCTTTTCTTATTTGTAAGTGCATTTGTGATCAATTAACACAAGAAATGTAAGCTTTTCCATTTATCTCTATTGAGATTTACTAGTGCTTATTAATCTCAAATATATTTCTTCATTTGCTTTTAGAACAAATTTCCTCCTTTAGTGTCAGCTCGATAGCTTCTAATAACATGTGTTGTCTAGGGTTGAATGAATGTTATGCAAATGTTGATTTGTTAATTATTCATATACTAATTGAGCAAAATGTTTAACAAGAACAACCAATTTTATATACGCCAATTTTTTGGAGAAGTTCCCTTGCATCCTAAGTGGTGGAAGCGATACGTTGATGACACCAATGTCGGTTGGCCTCATGGTCTTGATAGGTTGAAAGAGTTTAATTCTCACCTCAACAATTTAGTTCCTTGCATCTCCCTCACCAAAGAGATTGAATCCAACAATCGTTTGTTGTTCCTTGATGTCTTGATCCTCAAAAAACCAGATGGCTCCCTTGGTGGTCAAGTTTTTCGCAAAGCCATTCGCAAGTTTAGTCTTTTTTTTTTGTGCTTTGGATCTTCTCTTTCTTGATTTATGTGGCATCCCCTCCTCTTCTTCCCTCCTCTCTCCCTTCCCCCTTTTTATTGAGGTCTTGGTTTGTAATCAACCATCTTTTTTCTCCTTATGTTCTCTTGCACCCTGATGATGGATCATAAAGTGTGATCTAAAATGTTGATGACAAAAATTTTCACACAATCAAATCGAGAAACTTTACTGTAGTCATATGGATTATGGAAATCTAATAGCTTAGAATGTATAAATTTCAGCACTTCCTTTGTAGTTTAGAACTTTTTTAATACTCCTTTTCCTTTAGTTTTTTTTTAAGTGGTTAAATATTCCTTTCCCTTGAAGAGAGGCCATGATGGTGGGTGTTAGTTTGTTCCCTCATTAAGAAACTTATGATGCAATGTGTTTGTTCTTTTATTCATTCATTTTGAAAAGTTGAATTAGAGGAAAATTTCTTAATATGTGTGGCATCACATAATCAAAGGCCTTTGTATCCAAGAGTTTTAAAACCTTGGATTTTGGACCAAATGACAAAAGGATGGGTAGAGATACAAGTGTATGTGAGTTGTTTTTCTAAACACTCATGTGCTAAAAAATATTGATTTTCTAAGTAGGATATTCGCTTACGGTCATTTTCTTTTGTTACACTCTAATTTCTTAATGAGCTTTGTAATATTCCTTTTAGATTTTTCTTAAGTTTCTTTAAATATAATAAAATTTAGAAATTGTGGTTTTAGATATTTGTTCGTGTAGAATTGTGATTTTCTTTAAGTCTACAATAATATAATGTAATTAGATACCTTTGGTAAATATCTTCAAATTTGTCTAATTTATGGGTTTCAATTCACCAACTTAATAAGGAAAAGAAATGGTTTTCGTTCTTAATTTTTAGGCCTAGAAGGGTTTTGTCCATCATGATTCTTTATTATGTATCCTGCTCCCAACAAACCAAGGTTTTCATAGACTCCATGTCAATATTTAATTTGAACCGTCCAATGTCTTCTAGCTCCCCTTTTGTTTCATTTCTTGCTTTATCATTCAAATGAATGTGACTTCTAATGAATAGGGGCATGGTTAGCATATTTTATTCACAACTTCCTACCCTAATAAAATCCTTAAGTGAAGTTTATTAAAAAAGATCAAATGCCTAAAAGCTATTTATATTAATTTCATAAAAAAAATATTTTAATGATGATGCCAAACCACATTATAAAAGTAACATGATTTTAAAAATATTATAAATGATAATATATAATGAATATAAATAATTTAAAAATAAGAAATAATTTTTTCATTCAAAATTTAAAGATAATATATAAATATTGTAATTTTTATATATAGAATATGTATAGATTTTTCATTTTGAAACTTATGATAACATTTATACATAAAATCAAAACATAATCTACTATTTAGAAAAAAAACAATTAAAATAAAACCAAATAATTATCAATTAAAAATATTATTGCATAAAAAATATGTATATTCTATAAATAAATTAGATAATTTAATATTTTTTAAATTAAATAAATTAGGTAATATGTAAAATTTTATTATATAGATAATATGTATAATAGTAAAATAAATTACATACTTTTATTCTCAAATATATAGTAATTGATTAAATTAGTTACCATGTTAAGATTATAAATGGTCTATATATTAAATGAATATTTTCAAAAAGTAATTTATTTTATTTAGTTATGTCAAGCAAAATTCTATATTCTTATATAAATATAAAATGTAAATATACAAAAGATAAAATAAATTGTAATTAACTTAAAATTTCATTTTTGAAAATTTTAAGAATTTTTTTTTTTGGTATCACTATCTCCTCCATATGCTATACTTTCAAACACTATATCCTAATCTAGACAAAGAAATATTACAATAATATGGCTCGCGGCCACGAAAAAAACTAATGCTTTTCAAAAACGGGAATTGAATTTTGCTTCCTAAGGGCCCGTTTGGTTGGGGAATTGAAAAATAATGCAAATCATGGTTATCTATACCCTGGTTATGCAAACCCCAGTTATGCTTTTTTGGGACTGTTTGGTTGCCCTGGAAGATGGATTTGTAAATCCACATTCCAACAGTTAAATCGACGTAGTGCTCCGGACCCAACAAGATATATAAACGAATTTAATCATGCAAACCTTGGAGTGCACTGGACCCGACGACGAAGTTAAAATGGCTTTAATCTCTATGAAAACCATGGAGATGAAAGTCATTCCACCTCTTCAGCAGGAATTTGGACATCCACATTTTTGCACAAATGGGGATTTGCAAATCCATATTCACATTCAATTTAGAGGTCACCAAACAAGGAATTGCACCCCATAACCGGGTTATGGGCTGCATAACCCGATTATGGGGTGCAACCAAACGGGCCCTAATAACTGGCGCTTGGCTACGCTGCTTCTTCATTCTTTCTCTTCGTAGCCATGTCTGGCATCTGCCTCGTTTCTTCTTACCCCTTGAGCCCTTAGCCGACTATGTTTTCTACCTGAAATCATTTCCAAAATTTCCAAAAAGATACCCATTTATCTTTTCAAAATTTGGGTTTACCTTAGATTTTGCTATGCAAATTTCCTCCCATAGATTTTTTCAGTCTATTAAAATTGTTGCTTTGTTTCTGAATTCAACTTAAAATGATCAATTAAACAATTCTCTCATAATAACTATATAAGAATAGATCATGGAAAATTTCAGGGATACCCAAGAGGACATTCCGTAATTAGGGTTTCTTGTACCTTGGGCATAACCTTGTCATGTAATCTCATATTGTCCTCAAATTCTCCCCAAAATTAGCCACAAAACCCTAGGGAATATATTCTTGTACCCGCTCAAAGTTTGATGCGAAAAGCAAGGCAGGATTCGAACAAAGATCTTCAGGCGCCTCCCATTTTTTTCAATATGATAAAAAAATTCCAGCCGAGTTATCTGCTTCCTTTCAGATTTTTTCCGGGAACAATGATATCAACGAGAATGAACTGCTGTTGGATTCCATTGGACAGTAATATTCCCTAATTTTAATTTGAAAATCTATAAAAGAACAGTTCAATTTATGAAATCTAATTAAAAAGAAAATTGATGTTTAGGATTTAAGGCGGTGCTGCTTAGAGTTCGAACATATGTCTTCAGCTGTTGAGATTAGTGGTCATGATAAGAAGATCCTTAACTTGAAATCGGTGATAATGTTTGCCAACGTTTGATAGATAGCTTCTAATCTCCTCGTCATGGACTCCTCCTCCTGGCTTCTCTACGCCCTGTCAAGATCTTCTACTTCTAACCACCAAGTGTTGAGTTTTCCCCATACCAAGTACTCTGTTATTAACAGATGAAGACATGTTCGAACTCTAAACACCACAACTTCAATCCTAAAAAACGATTTTCTTTTTTAATTAAGTTTCTTCAATTGTACTGTTCTTTTATAAATTTTGGAATTAATTTTTTTTTTCTATTTTCATTCTGTACCTAATCAGAACTCACGTCTCCTTTCTTCTTATTTCATAATTGCTGCAGTATCACCCACCTATAGAGGCGTTTAAAGAATGTCAGCAAAATAAGCCTGTAGAGGCGTTTTAAGAACGTTGGCAAAAATAAAAATAGTAATGTTGACCGGCAAACGAATCCAACAGCAGTGTACCAAGGGAAATCTTAAAAGAAAGCAGATATTTTTTTTATTTTTTTGAAGTTTTTTTGAATATATATTTCTTTTTCTGGGATTGATTGTGTAACAATTTTCTAGTATCAATTCTAGAAAAGGAAATTCTATTGATATGGATTGTGGAAATCTGATTGTTTTAAGTTTCTTTGAATTTTTAGAAAATAGATAAAATTTTCAGTAAATTCTTAAAAAGAAAGCAGATAACTTTGTTGGATTGTTTTGGAAATGGATAAGATCTATAAAAAATCTAAAATAAAGTAGATACTTGGTTAGTTGGACTTTATTAGAAGTTTCCTCTTGGATCTTTTAGAGAATGGATAAAAGATCTAGAAAAATTCTAAAAGAAAACAAACAGATAAATATTTAGTTTTTTTGGAAAAGTTTCCTTAGATCTTTTAGAGAATGGATAAAGTTGCTCAAAAATTCTAAAAGAGTTTCCTTAGATCTTTTAGAGAATTGATAAAATTCTCTAAAAATTCTAAAAATTGCAGATTGATTTTTTTTTGGAAGAAATTTCCTGATCTTTAAGTAAATAGATAAAGTTCCTTACTTTTTCTTATGATATTAAAAAAAAATCAATTAGAAAAGAAGCTATGATGGTGAATGATTTTTTTTGGGTTAAAAATTATTTTTCCTTACAAGAAAGAGGCTATAATGGTGGATTTTAGTTTGTTCTTTTATTCACTTATTTTGAAAGGTTGAATTAGGAGGAAAACCTCAAGGGTTTTAAAAGCTTAGATTTTGAACAAGATGAACAGTTAAACAATTTTTTTAAAAATATTTCTATTAGATAAATCATAATAACCAGTTCAACAATTCTCATTACAATAATAATATCTAAGAACATGTAGAACAGGAAGCATGAAATTTCAGGGATCCCCAAGACGACATTTCATAATTAGGGTTTCTTGTACCTTGGGCATAACCTTGTCCTCCTGCAATCTCACATGCTCCTCATTATTACTGAGCTCCTGCAGATCGTCGAAAGCCCCGAACGCACAGAGAAAACCCCAGCCGAATCCCTTGGCCCGCCCGGGAGAAATATTTTCCCCAAAACTAGCCGACAAAACCCTAGGTAAAAATTTCCTGTACCCGCTCAGCGCCTCATAAACCTCTGCGCGTTCAGTTTGTTCCAGATCGGGCCGGGGTTTCAGAAGCTCGATGCGAAGAGCGCGGCAGGATTCGAACCAAGACCGATCTTCAGGCGCCTCCCAGTCCACAGCGAGTAAATCTTCAACGACAAGGTGCCCCTGCACAGCGGCCACGTGGCGCGGATGAACGGTGTATTGAGCCAAAGCTTCGCGGCTTCTGTAGCGCCCGTACAGTGCGTGCGTGTATTTGTTTGATGAATTTTTGGCCATGGCTGGACTTGCGCGCAGGTATTCTACGCACTCGAGAGAATCGAGCGCATTTAGGGCAGACATCCACGCGTCTATTTCCTCCTGCGCTGCGCCTTCTTTTACCTTGAATAACACTACGTGCTCGACCACTTTCTCTTCACTCGCCATTTTCAAAGGAAATAAGAATCTTGCTCCAGAGAATTTAACCCTTGACCCTGTGGCTTTATGGATTAGATTATCTCTTGGTTGATAGGATTACTTGTTGGTAGCTGCTATTCAGAAGGGTAGGAAATTAGGCAGCTGACCGTGAATTAATATGAAGAATTAAATTATTTTTAAAAAATGAATTTGTTTATAAGTATGTGTATTTGTTTTTCATATTAATGAAATTGACTAAAAATTATTACATAAATAATTAATTTATTTTTTAGTTTGCGTCTTCGTTTCTGGCTTTGCCGTGTGAACTCTGCGCGGTGATTTCTATATCCCCCGGCCCCTTTTTTGTGGATATGTAACTTTAATATTTTTTAATAGAAAAGGCACTATTCATCAAAAAAAAAAAATTATGGGTTACAAAATTGAAAATTATTATATTTAATTAAATTATATCAATATTATAACAATAATTAATTATAGGCAAATACTTATGGCACTTGTTTATGTATTGATATTATCCAAGCCTAAATGTAGTGTGGGACAAATGGACAAAAGGATATGTTTGTTTACACTCTACAATAGAGTCGTGTGTTTTTAGGTCTACATATGATTACAACAATATGGGATTATGAGGTGTACATGCCCTACCCTTTGTGGAATTTGAACTTGTGAGTCTCTTTCAAAATTTGAACTTATGACATCTCTTTCAAGAGCACAAGTTTGTTTGTTAGTATCATATATCTAGCAATAGAGTCTCACCTTTAATCACCTAATTGATTGATGAATCTCAATAGATTTAGTTAGACTTTAGAAAATGTTTCTTCATTTTTTAAAAAATATGTACTATATTCTTTATAATATGAAGTTAAATGATATATATTCGTAAAAATAAAAGTTAATGTATAAATTAACATACACATCTTTATATAAATCTATATACATATCGAGAGATATCATGATGAAAACAAATATTTTCATGTTGTATTTTATTTATTTACATTATGCTTTGTATTTATTTTATTTTTATTAGAAGGGTTATTTTTACTATTATCATAAAAATACATATTATATAATTTAAAAAATAAAATAGTAAATAACGATAAACTTAAGCAAATAAAAATATTAATTCATAAGCAGTTTTAAAATAATTATAATTTTAAATTTTAAATAAAATATTTTGTATGTTATTTATTTTATATTTATTTATTTTCTAGTAATAAAATAATAAACCATAAAAAGTATTTTTTACATGGAGGTCTGTGGTGTATCCAAAATGCCCCATTTTACAAATATCACACACTAATGACTGATTCCTAGGCAAAAAGTGTTAAATAGTCAAAGTTGACTTGCTTTTTGCAAGCTTAATTTTTTTCTTAGTGTGTGATGTTTAAGGCTGGCCCCAATTTCAACCCCAATGATATGAATCCATATGAGGTAAATGGATCAGACTATATAATATGACAATTGAATATTGGACAACAGAGTGCCTCAACAAGATTGGTAGAACAATTGAACGATTGTAGAAATTGATGATGATCTCCTAAAAGGGGATGGATACTTGTTTTCTAGGATCAAAGTGGTTGTGATTAAACGTATTCCATCTAAGATTTAGTTATGTTCTAAGAATGCCCATTGGGTACAAAGATTGGAAATAGAAGAATATAAATTATTTTGTCTTGCCTGTAGGAAAAGGGACCACTGAAAATTGATTTTGGATAAGGACCAGAATGGTGGTTCGACAGAGGAATGGAACACCGACACTGAACAAGATTTCTTTGAGGAGTTTGAAACATTGGAGCCCATATTCATTAGTCAATTTGTTGCCTCATTCTTCAACAAAGGAGGTAAAGGGAGAGGTAAGAAGTCTAATAAACAGAAGAGGGAGGAGGAGGCCTTGGAGAAAGGCTTTCTAAGCATCAAAAAATTCCTAGCCAAATCCAAGGGAGAAGTGAACTCCCTTGGACAACAATGAAATTCATCACATGGAATGTTAGGGGTCTTGTTGCCCCTCTTGGTCAAGCACTATATGGAGAAATTCATGGATGATATTTTTATCCTCCAAGAAACAAAATTAGATTCAAATTATGGAATGGATTTTGCTAGATATTACTTTAAATGATAAGGTTTCTTTACTAATGCTCATGGTTCTGCTAGACGGTTGGGATTAATGTGGAATTAGAACAGTGTAGAGGTGCAGGTGATCGAAGATGATTTTAACTAGATTTGGTTTAAAGCGAAGTATATTGGTGTAGAGGAGCATATTAATGTTATCAATATCTATGGTCCAACAAGAAATGAGGAAAAATAAAAACTATGGCAGGTTATTCTAGGGAAGAAGATGAATTTTGGGAGTAACATTATTCTCGAAGGGGATAGATCCTTCTTATAAATTTGGGGGAGTGGGAGGTGTTAGAAAATCTATGATGGAGTTTCAAAGATTTGTAGATTCGTTAGTGATATGGAAGTGTTTAATTGTGTCCCCAAGGATGGAATGTATACCTGGACTAATAGAAGGTCTGAATTTACTATGATATCTGAAAGATTAGACAAGTTCTTATTGGGTTCTGATTGGTTTAGAGATATCATATATTGTGAGTCAATCATTCTTCTAGCTTTCGCCTCAACTCACTTTCTGATTTTATTGGAAATCAAACAAATTGAGAAACTAAAACATAGTTTCTTCAAGTTTTCTGATATGATGGCGAGATGTAAATCTAGTGGACCCTCTTCAAGAATTGTATGTGGTCTGAAAGTGATTTTTTAAGAGCTACTATATCTTTTTGTTTTATGAAAAGATTAAACTTCTTGAAGAAAAAATTGAAACATTGGAACTTAGCTATGTTCAAGAATATCTTTGAAGAAAAATATAGGATAGAAAAAGTGATTGAGGAACTTTATAATAGAGTGATCCAGTTTGGCATGTTTGAAGTAGACTTCAATAAAGAGAAAAAATTGAAGGCCATTCTTTTAGAATTGCTGGTTAGAGAGGAAATATTTTGGAAAGAGAAGGCGAGGGAGAACTAGTTGACTGTAGGAGATCTTAATATAAAGTTTTTTCATGCATCAGTGAAGAGCAGAAGAGACATGAATTAGATAGACAAAATTATCTCTAAAAGAGGTAATACATTGTTCAAAGAGGAGGATATTGAAAATGAGGCTATACAACATTTCAAAGATATTATGGCAGGAAATTATGCGAATGATTTTGTGGAGGAGCAAGAAATTCTAAATAATATTCCCAGATGTATAAATGATGAAGACAATGACATGCTGCTTAAGGAATTTACACTTGAGGAATTGAAGAGAGCCATGTTTAAGCTGCATCCAGACAAATCTATTTGGATATGCCTCGTATGGGTGAGGTTCACCGTACGATAATCACCGTAGCTGAGTCCACAGTACATATTCATCCGATGGAGGTAAAAGTGTCAAAGGGAAAAGTCACTCAATGGAGGTAAAAGTGCCGAAGGAGAAGTCACCTGACGAAGGTAAAAGTGCCAAAGGGAGAAGTCACCCGACAGAGGTAAAAGTGTCGAAGGAGAAGTCACCGATGGAGGTAAAAGTGTTGAAGGGAGAAGTCACCCGATGGAGGTAAAAGCGTCGAAGGAGAAGTCACCTAATGGAGGTAAAAGTGCCGAAGGGAGTGAGCCGAGGTGAAGGGAAGTGACCCAAGGCCAAAGGGAGTGACTTGATGCTGAAGGGAGTCTCTGAGGCAGAGGCAGTGTCCGAGGCGAAGGGAGTGACCCAATGTCGAAGGGACCGTCAACTGGAAGAGTGCCAAGGCTACTAGTAACCGTTTCATGGAGTGACAGTTGTTCTACCAAATTCTAAAATGAATCACAGAGTATATAAATGTCTGTGGGATTTGTTAGGAATGTAAGGGCTAGAAGGTGGAGTGTGCT
The DNA here is from genome assembly GCA_018584345.1 of Thuja plicata. Classification (NCBI taxonomy): domain Eukaryota; kingdom Viridiplantae; phylum Streptophyta; class Pinopsida; order Cupressales; family Cupressaceae; genus Thuja; species Thuja plicata. Next base: position 4,521,147 of record MU228384.1, on the reverse strand, counting down.
AAATCAGGTCGATTGTAACATAGTCTGAGCCTGTGAGCCTGTACAAAGAACTAGAGATTTTGTATGTAAATTATTTACTGTAATACAATGTTGCTCGGGGTTTTTTTGGGTGGTGGGTTTTTTCTCAAAAGGGTTTCCCACGTAAATTTGGTCTCATGTGTTTATCTTTTGTGCATGACATTTTCTATGTTCTTGTTTCCTTTGTTTATCTCAATATTCTGTAGTAGATTTAGAGTCTTTGTAAATTGACATTAGGAAGGTGTTTTCGCATTGTTGCTTTCCTAACAAAATCGCCATGTTTGCTTACAAGAGATAGAGCGAAGGTATGACGAGTTGCTTGTAGACTACATTTATCGGCCATGCATCATTTATGCCGAATGGATTTTTATATGTCCATTCTTCAAGAAGACAACTCAAGGAAGTTAAGAACATAATAGATAGTAGAAAGGTAGCTATTTCCAATGAGGAAGACAAGATCATTTGGACAATAGTGAAGTCTTGTAATTATTCTGACCGTATGGGTTACCTATTACAAACTAATGCTGGAAATAATTTGGTGTGGTTGAGAAGTTTATTGTTGCATAAATATATCCTCTCAAAAGAGGAGCCTTTCCATGGGTCACACTACATGGTAGGATTCTGACAAGAGATATAATTCTCCACATTGGGATTCATGGTCCTTCAAGATGTCCCTTTTAATTTTTCGGACATTGAGACTAGAAATCATTTTATTTTAGAATTTTCATTTGATAGGAAGGTATGGGATTGGTTGATTTCCTCCTTGGATTAATCATGTGGAAGACAAAACAACTTGTTAGATTTTTTTAACTAATTGGCCATGTGGGATCAAAGATAATACATGGAGTGATATTTGGATACTAGCCATGTCCATGCTTGTTTGGCACATATGGAAGGAAATAAACTAGAGAGTCTTTCCAGGATAAGAGTATGGGAGTTAGAGAGGTTATTTTAAAACTCAAGAGGAATATACTTGTAATATAAGAATTACTATTTTACCTCCTGGGATGCTGAGATACAAAAGAAATGGAGTAAACTCAAACCTCCAGCCTCTCTTGCTCTGAATAAAGGGATCAAAAGACTCAATGTTCATTGGGTGCCTCCAACTAAGGGTAGTTTCAAACTGAATTTTAATGGGGTTGCGAGAGGCAACCCAGATGAAGTAGTAGAAGGATGCATTATTAGAGATGAAAGGGGAAAGTGTGTGTGGGATATGGCCATTCAAATTAGAGTGAATACCAACAATGAGACAGAATTTGAGGCATTAGTAAGAGGGATGACTTTGTGCAAGCAGAAAGGCATCTCAAACCTCGAGGTAGAAGGGGATTCGTTAATTTGTATCAATGCTATCAATTACAATCAAGTGCAGAGTTGGAAGTTAGAGAAATGGGTGAAAATTACCAGAACTCAATTGGAAGAATCTGTGGATTTAGATCATGCTCCCATATCTTTAGAGAAGCCAACAAAGTAGTTAACAAACTAGAAAATTTGGGGGTTGAGCTTTGGAGCTCAGAGAGAATATGGGAGGAACAAGATTTGGAAGCTTCTATTCCTAATCTGGTAATATTTGACTAGATGCTAATTCCAACCCTAAATTTTTAAGAGCTTGAGTACCCATCTCAGGATATCAAGGCATGCATTGGCTAGCATAAGGGAATGGTACTCTTATAGGCAAGCAGGATAGGTGTTGTGATTTTCAGAGGGAGGACAGGTCTGTGATTGGTTGTGAACACTGAAGTGTAGGTCTGGTATTTAGAGATGGTAGAGTTCAACATGGTAGGTATTTGTTTTCTTTATGAGATGGTTTAGTCTCAGAACTCTAAATATTGTATAGAAAAGGCAGGAGTTGTCTGGAGGATTTTCTATGACATATGAGGAGGTTTGATTGAGCGGTGAAAGATCTCAAGTATGAGATCCTTCGTCATGTTGGCCTCAATCATGTTTTTGCTATTTTCGCGAGTCAGTCATTGCAATATTTGTAGCAAAAGCATGAGGATATGATTGGTGTGCTTTCAAGTCTAGGTTTCAGGCCATAATCTGGAGGAGTTAAATACATTATTGGATCAATCATATTTTCCTATGTCTAGTCATGGAATTAATAGGATTAAGGCTATGGTAGCAGTCTTAGCTTTTTTCTATTTCCTCTACCCTGCATAAGGCTTGTATTGTTGTATTGGGTCATTTGGTTGTTATATTGTATGTAATCTTGTTTTTAATCAAATAGAGGGAGCCACCCCATACTGGTGGCACTTACCAAAAATTTAAAAAACCATAAAAGTATTGAATAAAATGTGAAAATTACTTTAGTTTATATTTCATGAGTTATTTTAGTTTTTTATTTGAATATCAAGTATTGAAATGATAGGGCCATATTTATATTTTATTTTATGAACTATTTATGTTAAGAGAAGAGTTACTTTATTCTATTATATTACTTTATAGTTATTTTGTAGTGTAATTTCTCTTTTTTGGGAATTATCTATATTTTGCCCAAGGAATTCTGCTCGCGTTCTCTTTTTGATGTTGATGACTACTCTTTTGGATGAGTGTTATTGCTCAATAGTTCAATCTTCCTTGATTGATTCCTTAAGTTATGGGTGAGAGATGATTGATGAGCCCCCTTCATTGCTTGGAATGAATCCTCCTTTATACTTTATTGGTGGAAGGCTCGCCACCTTTCAAAATGATTGAATCGCCATTTTCAATTATTGTATTTGAAAATAATATATTATCCCCCAAATTGATATCCCTTGGAGGGGGAGTCACACCTCTTCATAATGGTTACAACCTTTCACAATTATCACCATTCAAAAGGGTCACAACCCTTCATCATTGTTGCCCCTTTGAAAGTGTAACTTCCCATTCCTTTCTTCTTCCATTAACGCTTTCTGAATTCCTTTTTCTCCCTTCTTTCTTCCTCCATATCTCCCCTCTTAAATGAACTCTTCTCCATTTTATATCTTGTGTTGAGGGAGTCACAACTCTTCATTGCATGCCACTTGACCTTTCAATAAACTTAATTAATTTGTTATGATATTATATGATATTTTTATATTTTAGTTATATTATTAGAATTTACAATTAAATCCTATTTCAAAAAAGGTATATTACATGCAGTTTGTACATAAATACTTCAAAGTTATTTTATTTAATTTTACTCATTTAGTAGTTATTTTATTATTTTAGTTTTAATTATTATTGTTTTTGTATGTGGGCTCTTCAATAGTTTTTGTTAAGTGCTTACATTTCACCTCTTGCTACCACTATAGTAAGATCTGTTGATGTAGAAATAGTAATTAAAAATAAAGTTATATATAAATGTAAACAAAATAGTAAAAAATATTAAAAATATATTAAAACAATAGAGTAGAGTGGGTTCATCCCATTGTGTGTTGGTTGAGTCATGTTGTTGTTGTGATGGCTTGGGTTCAAGCTTCACATTGGGCCATTGTGATCACAATCTTATGCCTTCATTGATCCAATGAGCTAGCGGGTTCAAACCTCAACCTCTCATGTAATATTGGAGGGTTTGTTGGGCCAACATCACTGGTCACGTTTAAAAGTAAAATAAAATAGAGTATATTAATAAAAAATAAAAGAAAGGGAGGGAGAAGTTTTTATAAGTCTTCGTATTTTTAAGTGCATTTATGATCAACCAACATAAGAACTATAAGACCTGTCATTCATCTTTATTGAGATTTAGCAAAGCTTTTTTCACTTTCCTTTTGAATAATTTTACTCCTTTACTATTACCTCGATAACTTCTAGTTGGATGTTGTGCCTAGAGTTGAACAAGTTTTATGAAAATGTTGATTTGTTAATGCACTCACATATGATGCGTGGATTATGACTCTTTAAGATTAGTGCTAATTGAGCAACGTGTTTTGCAAGAACTATCAATTTTATATACACCATAGTTTTGGAGCATTTAGAGCTTTGATTCTTTAAGGAATGTATAAATTTCCTCAATTTCCTATCTATTTTATAACAAAGATTTTAGATTTTTTAAGTTTTGTTAAAAATTATTTTTACATGAAAGAGATAATATGGTGGTATTAAAAGGAATTTGAAATCTTATGAAGCAAAGCCTTTACAATTTGCAACCCGATAAATGTTTTTCCAATGCTAGGAGGGCTCTGAATAATGGCCAATTTTTTGGTGAGCCCGTGATTAATGGCTGCCTCCTGACTATCATCAACAGAATCACATTTGCAGACTTGTTTCCAATCAAAATTACATTCAAGGTGAGTTGTTTTGGCTTCCAGATAAACTAACTGCTCTATAAATAGAATATTGAATGAAAGACCAAATTCTACAACATCTTTACCTCCTCTCATCCCCACATATTCAACAGAGTTATAAACCTAGAAATCAGAGGACCCTTTCTGCTCAACAAACTCCCATTTTTTCTTGTAACTCCCTCTAATTTTCTTCACACACTCCCTATAAGCTTCGAGTAAATCTTCTCTTATAACCCTGAACTGGGTGTGTAAATAATTGTATACATTCTCATATGGCTCCGCAACTCTATTTATAGGAATACAATACTCTCCATCTGCACCATCATTTTGCAAGAGTTCCATGGTAGGAGGTAATATATGGGTTTCTCTGAAACATTTCCCCTACATAAAAAATAAAATTTTTGGCCCCAATTCACTATCTCTACATTTACAAACATAAATAAAAATTCTATGCCAAAAACAAGTTTCAAATTTGCTGGTATTCACATGACAACTAACATTACTCATTACCATGGACTAAATGCAAATTCTATGCCAATGACATCGAAAGGGGTCATGGGGACTTCCTATGGGTCCTAACGCATGATAAGGTGTACTAGGACCCCTAGGAAGTCCCCATGA
>MU228384.1:4412230-4437872 GCA_018584345.1 Thuja plicata | reverse complement strand
TCATTTTACCTTTTTGACAGTTTTTACACATGATGTTGTCGGGCTTGGTCATTGTCGGTAAGCCTCTGACATTTCTCTTTTTGCTAATTTTAATCATGTTGTCAAAATTCACATGACACAATCTTTTATGCTATAACCATATGTCCTTGTTCATAGCAATCAAACAAGTGGAGTCAATATCATTCAGATAGAATAAGTTACCTTTTGTCTGCTCACCGATACCAATCAGATTTCCAGATTTGTTGAAGATCTTTGCCTTCTTATTTTCAAATGCTACTTTGTGACTTGAATTATTCAACTGAGAGACACTCAATAGATTATAATTCAATCCATTTACCCAATAAACATTCTCACATTTTATTTGGTTATTCAACATTATTGATCCTTTACCTTCAACTGGACAAGGTGTGTCATTTCCCATTCTTAATGATCCTCCTTTGTAGTATTCAAAAGTCTCAAACTTTTGCTTATCACAGGTCATATGATGAGTGCAGCCACTATCTATGATCCAAACATCACTTTTACTAATTTTAGATATGAGATTTTTTTCTACATACCTTTCTTCATCATCATTTGAATCAGCCTTTACAGCCACAAACACCATCTCAATATCTTCATTAGATTTGGTGTCAGTATCATCATCCTTGCATTTTGCTAGGTAGCTGACCTTCTTTCCTTTGTCCTTGTAGTCTCGGGTATCTCTTCTTTCTGATTTTCAGTAGCTTCTGTAATCACCTCTATCAGACCTTTTCTCAAAAGATCTATCATTACTTTTGTCATCTTTTCTTTTGTTAGTACATCTTGCAGCAAAGTGTCCAATCTCTTTGCAATTAAAACAAACAAGTGGTAATTTACCTTTGTATTTACCTTTGCCTCTCTGCATTCTTCTGGCCATAAGTGCTTCAATTTCATCAAGATCATCTTCTTCATTTTCACTATCACTATCTTTTCTTATAGTGTCTCTGTGACTTGATTTACTTATTCTCATAGAAGCTTTGAATGCAGACTCTATGTTTGGTAAGATACTATTATCAAAGTTATTCATTTCAAATGAAATAAGTCTTCCAATTAAACTGTCTAGAGTAACATTGCTATTTGTTACTACTCTCATTTCTTGAATGGAAAATACTCTAATAGCATAGGTAGGAAGTAAGGTTCTTAGAATTTTACTTACCACTGTATCTTCCTCTAGTACACCACCAACTCCTTAGATAGCATTGACAACCTCTTTAATTCTTGTGTTATACTGAGTGATGTTTTCTCCTTCTTTCATTTTGAGATCATCAAACTTTCCTCTAAGGCTTTTTGCCTTGGCTCTCAAAACATTTTTGTCACCACCATGTACAAGCTTCAATTTGTCCCAAATCTGCTTTGTAGATTTGCATTCTTTGACATCTTCAAATTCAGCATCGGAGAGTGAGGAAGCAAGCTCTATCATCATGTCGTTATGTTCATGCTTCTCTCTTATTTGTTCAATTGTTGGTGCTCCTGTGGGCAACACATATTCAGTTTCAAGGAATTGAGTAACATCATTACTAATACCTGATAGGTGGAGTCTTATTCTGCTTTGCCATGAAGTAAAATTATCTTTGTTCAACTTGGGCACATCTCATCTATTCATCTTGTGATCTTTGACTTAGGTCTTGAAACCTTCCTTCTAAGCACACAAGCTCTGATACCAAATGTTAGAAATAACTGAGAGGGGGGGTGAATCAGTGGCCTCAAAAATTTATCCTTTAATCACTAACCACCAATCAAATAAACCTCAGATTATTAAGTCCCTACAAGATGCATGCCATGAAATAATTATAATGATTAACTGTTTGTCAGTTTTCCTTGTCTGTCCTTTTTCTCTTTGATTACTGATATGCAGTATAACTATTTACCGAAATACAGTAAATAAGCAGAGTATATCGATATATCCAGAAATGCATATGTGAAATGTAAAATAGTAAAGTAATAAACCATACACACATAACACTTGTATTTTAATGTGGAGAACCTGTTGAGGGAAAAATCACTGGGACTGGTACCCCAAATTTTCAATCTTTTGAAGTGAGCCCTGTTAAGAGCCAACCATGTTAAAGGTTACAAACACACTGTTAGGTGTGACCTAGTTAGAGGATTTTATACATATAGGTTGTCACTTAGTATCGGGCAACTCAGTTTGCTACCATCCTTGAATCAGCCTCTTTCTTAGACTGTCAATAGGCTTTAGGCAAATCTAGTGCTACTTTCATGAATCAAATTTTTTGGCACTCCTTGGGATGTACCTCAATATATAGAAGATTGTTAAGTCCTGCTCTATTAAGAGACTTGATTCTTCAATGGTTAAACTGAAACAAAATGACCTATTTCTAATGCAATTTGAATTGCATATTTTTAGATCTATTTAAGTACATTACCTCTTTGATCAATATATCAATTCAATTCTTTGTGCTCCACAATTTCTGCTCTGTGATGTTGTGCTCACTGTTTGTCGGTGTCTGCAAAATTCCTTAGCTCTTCCTTCAACTTGATTGATCAGTACTGCATGAAGTTATCCTTCATCAGTTTCTCTTCAGCATCTTCTTTTCATTCACTCCCCTTAATCCTTTTTTCTGTGAATGTGTTTTGAAATGAATTAAGTTTGTCTCTTATATAGACATGATATTCACTATTTCTTGATTCTTGATTCTTGGCGTGAAAAACAATCTAGCCAATCTGATTTAAAGCATAACTCCTTATTTATCTCGTAGTTATCTTCTTTCCAACTATACAAATCTTCTTTAAATCAATCAGTTAACTCTGGTCAAATAAAACAATGAAAACAACCAGTTAAGTCTATCTTTAGCTCTTGCCAGCTAGATATTTTGTCATTTTCTGAACTCTCTGTTCTGTCAGTCAACTCTTTAGTTAGTCATCAGTTACAACTGCCAGTTCCATCGGTGTGACTCCAGTTAGCTTTGGGATCTTTGTGCATCGGGCATCATTGGATTTTTACTTGTCAGGTAACTCTGTTTTCAGCTCGTCGGGCAACCTGTGGTTTTCTTCGTTGGGCAACACTGTCTTCAGCTCGTCGAGTATCGCTGTGACTTTTCTTCTTTGGCTTTACCGATGGTGTGCACTCCGTCGGTGTTGTCTGTCACTTAGTGAATACTTGACTTTTATGCATTGTTGAAAGCATAACCTTTGTTCCATTGATTCTCTGAAGTCTTTGGCATTATGTACATGACCGTATAGATTATATCAAGTTGACATCAATGACAATACAAACCATTAACTAATTTAATGCCTTGCATTATCTTCAACTTAGCATTATCAAACATTCAATCAGTTATATGTCATCATTTACATGGTTGTCTATGTTGCAATTTTGGAATACATTACGATTAAGCTTTCAAATCCGTGTTATTTGAAATGAATGAGCAAATATTCTATGTTGACATTCTATTTTATTATGTGGTGTATTTTCTGTGAATTCATAGTAGCCTGATTCTATCTATATTTTGTTATTTTATAGTTGTTGATCATTTAATTTCATGCAATAATTGCTGATAGAAAAAATGTGTTTTTTCTCTCCTTCTCTATATTTGTTTATATTTTCTAAGGTAATACTGTCATGCTTCTCATCTAAGAATGAGGAAGTAGCCTTTATAAACTTTCAAGTTAAAAGTTAAAAATATAGAAATTGTGTTTTCATAATATTGAAAATCATTCCTAGGGAGTTGTACCTTAGATCAAATTCAAAGGGAAGTAAATAAAGAACACTTACCCAACTGTTAGTTGTTATTTGTCTTTCAAACGGGGTATAGAGTTATTATGTCAAAGATATACTGAAGGACAAATCTATTTGCTAACAAGTAGAAACAAAATGGGGTAGACACATTTTGGTCCCCTATCTTTGTGCATAAGCACCAAGGAAAACTCTCTTGTTTGGGTATCAAAACATGCAAAGGTTGCCTTATCACCCGAGTTCCTCATACCTTGGTGTATAATTTTTTAACATGTCAAAATTTAGGATTTCTCTTTGTATACTAGCATAATCATTCTCTCATTCAATGCATGGACCTTTCCACCCCATTCACCTCCTCTTCCATCTCCTTCTACCATTCTCCCCATGCTTTCCTTTCTATTTTGAGAGTACACCCATATTCTCTTATTCTCATGTTCTCTTGAGAGGGCATCCCAGTAAATCATTGTCATACTTCTGCATCCATCCAATGAATGGTTCATCACACCACTAGTCCTCATCCATTCATGTCTTGTATATCTTATTCTTCTTTAAAACATTGTTACTTATTTCAGTTGTAACATCATCTTAAAGAGGAGTAAAATGTAGAAAGCTAAAATTATCCATGACTAACTACACTTAATGCTACCTTATCCTAAGTCATTATTTAAATAAATATTTATTATTGATTTAATTATTTTAACTTTATTTGATCCCATTGATTAAATAAATATTTATTATTTATTTAATTAATTTCACCATTCATCTTTATCCCTTTATCCTTGTCAATTCAATCATAGCTATTAAATTTTTTCACATGGATTGAAATATGAAATTTCTATCATGTGACAAGGGTTCTTTCACATGTCTAATTTAGCCTTTTCCACATTCAAATAAGCTGAATGATTCTTAAAAATTCAAACCAACTTTTTATCCTATTCATCTATTTTAAATCATGTCTCTTAATCCTAGACATTCACATAAAGATGTTACCATAATTTTTATCTATAATCCTAGATCTTATCTCTCATAGTCATCACATCATGCCACACCTTTGATCCTATTCCTAATCCTCATTCAATATAATTTATCCATCATCAATCTATACTAGCCCTTAATCTTGCCTCTTGACAATTTTATAATTAGAGGCTCTCATCCTTCATCCATCATCTAAAGAATCGATCAAGTTCATGCTATCATTTTGCCTTTATACTAACATTTCTATAGGGTTATGTTGGCTTTAATATTGAGAAATGCATATCAAAATCGAGAGAAAATCAAATAGAAATAGAGTGCATTTTATTTTAGCTCAATCTAGATGGATGAAATTTATTTGGGGTATACGTTTGAATATTTCCACCATCTTAGGTTATTTTTCTTAATTCATTTTTCTAGGGTCTTCAATTTTATTCATGGCGTGATGTAACATCGAAGGATGATGCTTTAAAAGATTTAAATATTCATGAATGATGCATAATCATTGACAAATTTTGTTAGCATAAATTAGTTTAAGTAGTGCAATGAGTGTATAGGAGTTGTGGTCCCTTGTAGTCACTCTAACAACTATTGGAGATTTATTTTTTGTTTCAAAGTCTTCGACAAGCAGATGAACGTTGAAAATATGTCTCAGCCATGCATCCGAATATTTCTTATGTAAAATCATTTTTAATGTGTGTAAGAGGTAGTAGGACTATCTAATTTCATTGTGATGTTGTAAAATGTTGTGGTTACTTATGGTAGATTTTATAATGCGTGCAAGAGTGTTGTTATGAATATATGGTGTTATAAAATAGACTTGACTTTCAACCAAATCTATGAATTGGGATATGATGCACGTTATGATGCATTTATTATTCAAGATTTCAAGATTGGACAAAGCATGATTATGAGGAGTTAGATTGTAGACTTAACTTTTGGCCAACTTTATGATACAGCATATATTATTTGCACATATTTCATCAAAATTAACATTGTAAATATATTATATATTTTTAAATATTAAATTTAATAATACATTTTTCATTTTATTTTTCCCTTAGACTTTTTTTTTTTATCATTTTCTTTTATTGATATATTAATTTTACCGTTACAATATCAACAAACAATCGATTATAAATTAATCTAAACAAATTTACTTATTAGAATATTTGTTGAAAATAATGATATCTTATCATGTTATTTCCAACTAAATAATTCATTGGTAAAAATAGAAATATAAATTTCATTGATGTATTGCTATTTGACAATTACAAATTACAGGTACTAAAAAAAAATTCCTTTGACGAAGTTAATACAAATAACTTCAAAGAATAAAACAAGAATTTGCTTCACTGATTTACAACCCAAAAACACTTGTTTGCCCTAATCTAGATTACTCCAAATTTCAGATTCATTCTTTTTCACTTGCAAGCCGAGATAGAACTAGAACACGTCCAATTATTGCTCCGAGGGCAAGGGAACAATAACTAGAAGAGGAGCCTGAGAACATCGATCAGCAGGAGGGAAGATCTTTGGGAGGCGGCGGAAGAGACTGAAGTTTCCCGTTTCCATTGAGAACAACCCACGCCATCTTCAATCCCCAGCTCGTGTGCACCTCCAAATGACAGTGCATGAACCACACCCCTGCATGTCCACTCTCCCAACTTCACTCAAATCTATTTACAGAAAAAGAAAATCAATAATTTATCAAACAATTCATCACATACCTGGATTATCAGCTTTGAATCGAAGAGCCACCCACCCTCCACTAGGAACTCCCACTGTATTTCTCTCCGCAGGATCCACCAGATTGAAATTTGAAGGATCAGATGAGGCATTGTAGTTTCCCACGCCCTGCCCCACGATGAAGAAATTGAAGCCATGGAGATGAAGCGGATGACTCTCGGGACCCACAATGCTGGTGTCCTGCAAAACCAGCTCAACTCTGGTATTGAATGGAATTATCTTCACCCTCGTGTCGGTCAGAGGGCGTGTGTTATTGGGAGGCGTGCCGGTGAAATTGAAAAAAGAGGGCGGTTTGTCAGGGAAGCTGCGGTTGTAAACTCCCTTGGACTGACCAAAGAAGTGGGCTTGAAGAAGAGCAGTCGTGGGCATAACAAAAGAGATGTTGTTAATGGAGGCTGTGAACATGGTGTTGTTGGGGCCTTGGCAGGTCTGGCCTGTAGGGCAAGGGTTTAATCCAAGCCCAATCGTGAACAGGAATTGTTTGTCCACGGTTTGAGGAACTGGCGGCGGGGTCAAGCTTCTCATCTTCTTGCTGAAGTTGGTGGCAAATGAGGTGTCATTCAGGGCTGGAAGGACGGGTTTTATCAGTGGGAATTTACCGGCTGTGGAGTTTGGGAAAGCGTATTCCAGAATGCCGGCGACTGTGGAGTTGTCAAAAGTGCCGCCGCCTGTGACGTAAGGGCGGGCATACATGAGGAATCTGGCTGTGGGTGGCTGTGGTTTGGCTGTTAACAGTACGTTGGTAGTCTGGCCTGGTGAAATGAGAATGGTATTGCTTTGGAAGGGTTTTACATATACGGCGTCTGTTTCTACTACCGTCATCGTGTGGTTGGCAATTGAAAAGAAGAGTTCGTCATTCAGAGCAGCGTTGATTATGCGCAGCAGGTATGTTTTTCCTGGGATGACTTTCAGCTTGAATGTATCTGCATTGTATTGACATATACGAAATGAATTCATGACTCCCATCCAGGATTGACTTTCATGACAGAGAACCAATAGTACTACAAAATCGAAATATCAATCTATTACTTCATACTCAGTGAAATTGAGATGGTTTCATTGGGTAAATGAATATACCTTTAGAAGAGCAGTTATAGAGGGGTCCAGGCAGGCCATTTATGGTATAGGCATCTGATACATTTGGCCCTCCTCCATTTTGCATGGCCTGGTTTATGACAGTCTCCGTGTCTGCATTCCACCATTCTCCTGCACACACCAACATTGTCTTCTTTTAATTGCAAGTTACGGTGCATATATATATAGACAGGAAATGCTAGAGAAAATTCTGAACAAGTTACCGAAAAGAATGGGAACTTCATGGTCTGGCTTGGGGAACGGGTAAGAGGCATTCTTTTTGGGAAAGATAATGATGGGTCCATACAAACTGGAACGCAGCCATGAAATGTGGGCATGCCACCACAGTGTTCCTCTCTGCCCTGTGATTGTGAATTTGTACTTGTAACTCTTCCCTTTCTGAATCGGGCATTGTGTTATGTATGCAGGACCATCTGCCCACGCAGATCTCAGCTGCCGGATTCCATGCCTGAAAAGGAAAAGGAAAAATTCAATCTTTTATAAAAATATATATTCAATGCGAATCAAATTATGTGGGTATTTGCAAAAGAATTCGACTTGCTGGCCACCTTTTCAACATACCAATGAATCGTAACGTTGTTGGTAATGTGATTGGTTACTTTGACAATTACACGGTCGCCTTCGCTAGCAACAATTGCAGGCCCAGGAAACTGGCCGTTCACAGTGATGAGGCTCTTTGTATGGCAGAGACGAGTCACATTTGACAGTTTTATCTGCAATCAAACAAATTTAAACCCAAACATTCAAAGATACTGTTAATAAGTAGTGCTATAATGTAATTGCATGAAGAAATGGTTGCAATGATGAACAACCCACATCGAATTTGTAGTGCCGAATGAGGCGCGAATGTTTCCCAGAAGCAGAATGAGTGAGAAATAGTAGGAATACCAAAAGTGGCAAAAGTAGGACAGTGAATGTCTTGAAAGTGGCTGCCATTGGGCTTTCCTGTGAGGTCTGCAGAGAGTGAGAGAGAAAGAGGTTGAAGTGGAGAGAGCATCTAGACCATACTTATCGTCATCTACAGTCACCAGATACAACAAATCTGCTGCGCGGTCGCGTTATGGTTAGGTAGTTCGGTAAGCAATACAAACATATTACTATTGAATTCAGTTCCGTTTCTATTTGCTGATCTTGCACTTCACTGTAGTGTAGCTGGCTTAGAACTCCCGTAGAAATGGAAGGAGATGATGTGGCAGCTGTGAACACCACTAAGTAAATAACTTTGGAACATTTTCTAGAGCCAACAAGACACTAACTTAAGGGCGAATCCACTCGGTAAACATTTATTGGTGCACCAACTCCTCTCTCGCATCTTTTTCACTAATTATTACAAAAATCACGAAATTTTGTGGTTACAACCAGTGTTGGAGAATTCGCTATTACGCTACAACTATAGCTTTGCCATAAATGGTAAATATTTTGTGGGTTGAAAGCGCTAGTGCTACAGTTAGAATTACTGCACAGAAATAATCGTTTTCACAGATCATTTACATGCCAAATGAAATTGACAGTGTAGCCATCAGACAGTAAGTGTAACATGAGAAAGATTTGTTACCATACAGTCGAATTATTATTATTAAACATGATTCAGTTCAACTACTTCCAGTTGCATATAAAATCTTATCACGTTTGTTGAGGTTTAATTTTCAGTAAAAGCGTATGACTTGCTACCTATTCGAGTTTAATAGCTGTCGTTTTCTGGAATACAATTTTGTTATGTTCTGTAGCTGTGCTTTGTTTTTCATTCGCTGGACCGCCCTAGACGTCGGGGAAAGTTTCTTTTGACGTGACATTTGACATCTCCATTGAGTTTTAAAAAGGTTTCACGTAAATCACGTATAGGGGAGGGGAGTCAATACGTGCACGGGTCTAGTATATACGATGGTACTAGGCAGGTTGGGGGCTCATAGGTGGGCACCCAATTTTACCCGTGGCTAAACAGCCAACTAAAACGTAACTTACATAAAGGCAGTTAAGAAACAAAAACTAACAGCCAATTAAAACGTAACTTATATAAAGGAGATAAGAAAAAAAAAACTAAGTTTCCCTTGGTAAGATAATTCGTTTTAGTTTGTTGTTTAGCCGTTTCTATCAATTTTTCGGTATGTGGCACATAAAATTATTGAATAATATTTTGATGAAATAGTAATATTGGTATTCTATCTCCTTCCTTTGAACTCTCGTTAGGGAGCTTGAAAGTTTAAAAAATGAAACTAATAATTGCGTCAAAAAATTAAAAATCTTCAAACCGAAGCGCGAAATAAAAATCTTGAAACCGGATAAACATACCTCAAAACCACAAAAGAATAATGGCATGCCGAGAGAATTGCTTCTATCAGTGACTATGGCATTTCCATAAAACTTGTTTACAATGCTAAGTGTGGAAGCCATGCTCTAGTTTTCAGGCGAACCAGATCTCGTTCGCAATGTTCCTACCACTAGAGACTAACATGGGAGAGAAATGCACGAAGAGGAGCTCGAACGATGAGAAGACATGCACATTCAATGCATTTGTGATCGAGAACTGAGAGACTTGAGGGGGAAGTAAGGTGAACAAATGCACAGCTAATGCCAGTGCAAGGAAGAGTGATGGGTGGCGGCAACTCGAATAAGGGAAGAGGTTGGTTTGAATGGTGGCCATCCAATTTGATGCCATGCGGCCACCATCGTTGTTTCATACGCAACTACAGGCAAATCCATGAGGTGGGTCAGCATTCTAAATGCCCAATTGTGCACATGTTGGACGCCGACATGGCGCAAATGTGGTAGACGTGCGAGAAATCTTTTTTAATATTTTTCTACTACACTTGACTAGTCTGTGCACGTGGCTGAATAAAGAAATCATTTTTTGGGTCCACGTGGACCTCCAAAGATAGGGTGCGCATTTACGGGCGTCCCTCCCCTATTTTTCTCAATAATACATTTTTAAAATCATTTCTTCCTAAAATTGTAAATGAACGGGAGGAGGGGCTGAAAAATGGTATGAAGTCATTAAATAATTATAATTTTGTCACATGTTTTACATTTTCATTTAATTTCATAATATATCTTCAATATCCATTGTTTCTTGAACTAGATTTGAGCTCACCATACATATGTCTTTGTTCAATTGTGCAAAAAAAATGTAAGCAACTTTTATTAATTTGTCTTTTAATTAATTGTCTTATTTTTTAGAATGTTAGAAATGTTTAATGCTATACAAATTCTTAAAACTAATTTGATATTTAATAATTAGTGATGGGATATATTTAATTGAATCTCATGAACATGGTTATATCTAAATGTTTGTAGTAGACTAATTTAAGCTTTTAATTAAAATGTTATTACATTTTATGACATGTTTTGAAAATATTCTTTATAATTCATTTGAATATATTCTTTGAAAAAAAAATTATCTATGGGAGCATCATTTGATTAGAGATGTCCAACAAAATAAAGTGGAAATAATATTTTTTGAAAAATAATGAGTACAAACCATCTTAAGCTTGACATGTTTGAATTAATGATTAGTAGTTAAATATTTTAATCACTAGAATTATATCATAGTTCGTCAATTTAGAATACTGACTTTGATCTCAAGAATTGTTATAGCATAAGCTTTATTTGCTTCTAGAATGAAGTGAGTTAAGTTTATTGTATAATTTCTTACATTGATAATACTATTAAAGTTCATTCATTTTAATATAATTTGAAATTTGAATAAAATTATGAAACTAAATGTATTTGGTGCATGTTATTTTTTTGAATTCACACTAAATATATTTAATTTTGAAAGAAAAAAATTAATCTATTATATTGTGAAAAGGACAAAAATAAAATAATAATATTGTAAAATATTTAAAACTATTTTTAATAAAATATTATTCAAGCTTAAATTAAGAGTGGTGAAAAATCTTTTAATCAAAATTCAAAATAAAATGGATTATTGTACGTTTCATTCTATACACTAAAACATGTTTAAATTTCTTAATATATTTTGTAAAAGCTATATGATGTGCATACTTAGTGATAAGTCTGCATGATGTATTCATTTTGAAAACTCAACACACACACACACACACACACACACACACGTGCGCGCGCGTGGGGCAAGTTGTAGAACTAGTTCACGTCTATCTTTGGACATTGTGTTATATTTTAACTATAAAACATTAAAAAACAAATCCATGCACACTCAACATTTGACCATACTAATCTTAACCATATCTTAAAAATTTCACAGATGTTCAAGATTAGGTTATCTCAAGAAAAAAGAGTACACTTTTGACACCTTTTTCAATCCCCATTTTCAAGAATTTACCCAAATTAGTTTTGAGACCATTTAGCAAAATCTCAATCTTTTATCAAGTGACTCTAGCAGATCTCGTGCAATGCTCGAGACCTAATCATATAATGAAAATATTGTAATGTTGAAGAAAGACTTGTAATATAAGCCAAAAATTAAACCAACCTAAAAATGAGCCTCTACAATGCTAATATGCATACAATAATACAAACATTATTATTATAAAGATTATATTGATTTAATAACCTCTTTTAATAACTAAACTAGATATAACTCCAAGTTTATCTTTGAACTTAAAAAATTTATCGCCACCGAGTGATTTAGTCATTACATCTATAATATACTTAGTTGTAATACAACAATAAGACAAAATTATCCACCATTATCCTACTAATGAGTGCAATGGTGATAAACTTGAATATGTTTGGTTATAGAGTAATCGATTGAATTCTTCACCATTGTAAGAACACTTTAGTTATCATAAAAAAGTGAGGTCAATGTTGTTGTATCTAGTTGAATAGCTACTAATACCCTCATTACTACATTACATAACAAACTATGTGAACAAATGCCAACCACACTAGAGTTAGTATATCCTATAGATATGAAGTTAATAGATTATTAATACAAAATGCTAGTTCAAGGACTCTTTTATATGTCAAAGAACTCATGTTGTATCTTTCAAAGACATGAATCAAGAAAGACAGATAGTTTCAATATATAGCTATAGTCTAGTGGTAGTAAGATATATCAAAATACAAACCAATTCTTGATACTTTATTACATATCATATGAAATGGTGAGAAATGTTATGGAGGAAGATCACTCACTAAATTAAATGGTACGGGGGCCTATGATACATTAGGAACACCACCAAATATTCACCCTCAAACCCAAATCAGATTAGCACAACCCAAAATGATGAAGGGATGCTAATGCAAGATCATGATTTGAGGATGGAGTGTGATTTGGGGATATGTTCCTTTAATGATAAAGTGTATATGATATATAATATGATATGTAAATCTATGAAATTAATTGATACAATGATAAATGAAATGACAACTAACAAGATATGATATGAAATATGATGCATAAAAGTAAATGAAAGATGAAAAGAAGAAGAATGAACTCACCTTGAAGCTTCAGACCTGGAAATGACTGCCATAACAATGTCAAAATCAAAAACAAATTTGGATCTGGCACTCTGAGACATGTAATTTCTGACTGTGAAATTTATGGATCCAAAGGACTATGTTGAACAAAGTCGATCTTGTCCAAGAAATTTGACCTAGTCCTGGAGGCTCAAAATATGATGAAAATTGTAAAGGATCTGCCACTGGTTCTAAAATTCCAAAAATCCGGATCCAAAACTCTAAACATATATTTTTACTCACAAGAAGAAGGAGAAAATTTTGTGGAAAGGGGATTTCCTTGGTCAAGCCCCTATATAGGAATCAACCTTGAAACGAAATATAATTTGCATAAGGAAAGTAATGTAAACAAGATAAAAGTCACATTTACCATCAAAACCTTCATGGATGGATGTAGAAATCAGTCAAATCCATGAAGATTCTTGAAATGTATGTTTCAAATGTGTTGTATAATGAATTATGCCTTCACAAATGTAATGGATCTACACTTGCCAATCCTAGATCTTCAAATGAATGTATGCTTGAAATCTTTAATGGAGAAGAGGAATAGATCTTTTTGTTTGCTTGAGAATTCCTCTACCTGACCATTATGGGAGAGAAATTTTCATCAATGAAAGAATATTTCCTTTTCTTGGAGATCTTGAAGAAATGCAAACTTGGAGAACTTGGATTGGATGCTAGCCTTCAAAACTTGAACCCACCACTTCAATTGCACAACTTGAAATCTTTCTTGCACTTGAAAGATATTTTTCTCATGTATATTATGGATAATGGATTGCACAATAATGATGGATGTCAAAATGAGAGGAGAAGACCCCCTTTCATACTCATTTCAAGATTCAAGATTGTTTGTCCGACCACAAATAAAGATAAGGAAGGAAAACCTTTGCATTGGGCCCGGAGCCCACTTAAACGCAATTCCCTAGGACAAGGTCAAATTGGGTTGACCTAGTCAAGGACAAGGCCCACTTAGTTGAACCTAGTCCTGGCATTGTTGAATTCAAAGAAAATCTAAGCCTTGGGAAGTGTGAAAAGTTTTAGGGAGATAAAATGAAAGATGTGGGAAATCAAGCATAAAGACATTCAGATCTTAGCACTAAAATGGGGTCTGATAGGTCCTAAAGACATCCAATAATGGGTGCTAACTTTTTAGGATGGTATAGTTATTTTATTGGCTACTGATGCAATAATGTCAATTGAGAGATTTGCCCAAACTTCTATAGATACAAATTTAATCTATTATATTTAATAATTATAAATTTATTCAAAAGAGATTTAACATACTTTGTTTATGATTGATTTGAAAAAATCTACACCTAAATAATAGTGAAGCATGCTTAGAAATTTTAATTTTAAAATTGAACATACATAATGTTTCACCTATTCACATAAAAAATTAGGATCGCTATGTCACCACCACTAAATTTGAGATAGAGTGTGGGTTTGAAATTTATTTTTATTTCAATTAAAAACTCTATAATATTAATCTATTTTGAAATACCAAGATTGAGGAGATTATGTGAGTCCATACGAGGGTTTTGCCAACCTAAAAACTAAATTTTCCCCACTTGTGACCTAGAACCTTTATTGTTTATGTAGATCTCTTTCTCCAAATCTCCAATTGGGAAGGGACTTTTGACATCCATCTAGAACACATTCCATCCAAATTAGTTAACAATGGAGATACCAAACTAAAATCTTACCTTCTTTATAATAGGGGTAAAACATTTTCATACTTTACCACTTTTTCCTATATGTGTATCCTTTCATGTAAATATGAGTTTTATACTTGTCCCGAGAATAATTTGATTTACACTTTTTTTTATAAATCCATTTACAACCAACATATTTCTTATTAGGGATAATTCCAAAAATAATCGAGCCTTATTTTTTTATATAGGTATCATACTCTATCTTCATGGCATAGGCTAATCTCCATAGATAATGCACTAGAAGATCAAGAAATGTTTTTTTAGAAAATAATCAACAAATGTTGAAAACACACCATTTTTTTGATAGATTTTTATGGATTTAGAACACGAGGAGTGCAAATCATGAAGATCAAACGTTGAAATTTTTGCAAAATTTTGTTGCACCATGTTTTCCACATTTTCAAAATTGCATTATAGATGGAGGAAAGTCACGTCCTATCTTAATGGTGGCTTCCTATTCATACTTATTTATGTCTTCTACAAACATAATAAGCTTAAATATCTAGGAAATGATAAAAGCTAGAGAAAATTTTACCTGCCCACTACTTTGCACAAGGTTTGCTTTTCCTAAATATATAGATAAATATTTCATTTCTTATGGTAATTCAGCTTCTTAAACATCATTTAATATGGTATAATATAGTTTGGTCTCTTTTTTTGAACCTCTTAAATATTTTATGAGTAAACTATTATCCATCTTTCGTGTAGGAGATTTTGGCTTTACTTACATGGGTGGGGTGCGGTGGGGCCTTTATCTCTGAAGGAGGCTCCAATAAAATGATAACATATCTACATTGGGTGACTCACTCGATCCTTTTGTAGGATTAGATGAGGAACATGAGTTCTTATTCATACATGGTTACTCCTATATGGGTTTGTTTGAGAAATCAGATCTAGCATTGACTATGGTGTTTGAGTCTTGGAATTTCACATATGAACATATCATGCCTAATTGTATTTTTTATGCATGATAATGATATGGGTTTAAATATTTCATTTTTTTGTGATTGGAGCATTGATTACATATTTCTTCTTTGAGATGTTGCATGTGTTGATATTGTAGATTTTTTTCTCTTAAGATTCGGTTTGGTAGCCCTTATTGTTAGTCACGGTTGTTATGTTGGTATGTTGATTGTTGTGAGGAATTTTTGGGAGTACCTAATATAGCTGAGCATTTGAATCTGAGTAGTAGATTATGGTGCACAAGAAGTTGTGTTCAATTTAAGTGGAGTTTTGATAATAACATTATTCCTGATGCCATATATAACTCAGTATCACTTTCTATGGGAACTCTATGCACTTACATAATGTGTTCTATCTTCTTTGTTTCAAGAATTTGGTTCTAAGTTGTTATTATAGTAAATTGTGATCCATGGAAAATTGTTGATTAGAAGATGGATGATCTTTTGCAATGAGTGTTGGTGTCATGTGGAGCTCTTGGATTCTTCCATTAGATTGTAGTGATATTTTGATATCTTTAGTTTATTGAAAAAGAATGTGCAATTGTATCTTCTTGGTTCTAGAGACCATGGTTTGAATCCTCATTTTGGGAGCTCTTGGTTGAGTTCTTTGATCATGTTGGGGTCATTGAGGATCTTGAGTTAGGAGATGTTTGTCATGATGCTTGCAGAGCTTGGTTATACAATTTAGTGGGAGCTTTGGTAGTGATGTGGATTCATCGATTAATGATGGATGGTTATCTTCATGTGGTTTATAGATGGTGACAACTTGGTGCCATGGAGGACTCTTAAGTCTTTGGTGAGGTGTTATTGTTTCTTTTTGGTTTTGAATATTAATCATTTTCTCAAGGAGCTTCATGATTTTGTAGGATTGCATTTGAAGTTAGCATGGATTAATTGGTATATGCTCATGGAGACTAGAGACTTGGGTGTGGTTATGAGATCTCATATTCTTTGGGATCAAGTGTGTTGAGATGGTTACTCTTTGATAATAATTTTAGTAGGAAGATCGAGAAGACTACACAAAGCTATGGATGTAAATTTATTATGGACTTGAAGAGAAGATTATCATTTATTATAAGCTTTATTTCTTGGTGTTGTGAGTACATGAAAAAATTATTTCTGATTCTTATTTTACTTGACAAGTGAATGATCTGAGAGGTATTGCTCACTTGGTTATCACATGCATTCTTTATTTTGCATCTTATTTTCTCATGTGAGTCATTTTTTAATATAGAAATTATGAGGACTTGTTGAGAAGTAGATGCACAGTTTCATAGATTTTGTTTTTCTCTTTATTCTTAGGCTTAAGATATGGATATAGTTTTTAGGACTTATTTAGAGAGGTAAAAGAAATGGTTTGTGGCTTTGGACATTATTCCAATTTTTGTGGGAATGGATGGTTTGTTTCATCTACCTTTGTTATGAGAGGCTTACATCTATTGTTTTCATGTTTCTTTTGATTTGAATGTTAGATGTTGATATCCTTTTTGTTTGAGAATGGTGAAGTAGATATTGCAATACATAACTTGGTATATATTAGTGTAGAATAAGGATATGGTTTGACTTGCAGATTCTCTCTTTGGTCATGTTCTTTTGAACTTGGATATTTTTATACACATAGTTGATTATGAAAAACTTGGGAGATCTATGGAGACTAATGGTGAGAGAGGTATTGTAACATTTCTTGTTGCAAAATTTACAGATCATATATGTTTCCTTGAGACTATGTGATAGAGGAGTTAGCCACATTTTCTATGTGAAATACTATAGATAGACTTTGAATATTTTGATATTTTTTCAAATTTTACATTACTTGTGTGGTGGAATTTTATGGATATATGCCTAATTATCTTTTGTGACATTTTGGCTTGATATTCTTGTTTGCATGTTTCATTTGATTTGGATCTATAAGTTATACACGTTATAGATTAGATACCCATTTTATGGTGATGGGGTGACTCAAATCTGGACTATCTATATCGATAAGGTTTTTTTACTGGTAATGCAAACTTTGTTAGTTGGCCTTGTCTGTGGTCATTTGTGCATTGGTATGTTGTTTTAAGATAGGATGATGGATATATAGAGACTTGATTGCAAATTTAGAGTTGATATGTTGATGGCATGAAGTTTTATCTATGTTAGTATACCTTGGTTTGAGGTATGGTTATCTTGGATGAATTGCAAATTTTTTGTAGTTTCTATTCCAGGTGGTATGAGTAAGGAAATTAGTCAAAGCCTTTGATATCATTTGAGTGTAATACTTATGTTCATGTAAAGACTAGTGTAGGTTTCATTGATAGTTGACATGGTTCACCTTAGCATGTTCCTTTTCTTCCATATGTGACATGTTGGAGGATGTGATGAGTTTCTTACATGATGGTGGTTTTGCAGGTATCTTATTGGAGTATCAAAGTATACTGAGGATTCATATTGTATATGGATGGGTAACATATGGTTTTCCCTTATTTGTGATTCTTATGGGTGTGTTTGCAATGTATGATTTCAAGTGGGAGAATGTTAGGATTAAGGTGTCATCTACCTTGTAAATCTAATGGTATAGATTAAACATCCTTGGAAAGTGTCCCAAGGCACTTAGGATGTATTGGAAAAATAATTTTTAATATTTATTTGTCTTTGTTGTTTGTATAGATTCACAAGGGGTGATGGGTTGTACTAGTAGTAGTAAAAGTATGTTTTTGATTAAGTAAAATGGGTTTTAAATGGTGCCTAAAAACCAGAATAGAGTGAAAGATCGGAAAGAAAGCCCAGATTGAAAGGACAAAGCCAAACAAGCGAAACAGGCCACCACAGGGCCACAAAACCAGGTTTTGAAGGGGCCCCTGAACCCTATACACTCAATGCTGCAAAATAATAGGCTTTTTAAACCAGCAGCCTAGAGACAGAAACCTACCAGCAATAAAGAAACATGAAGCACTAAAACCCTAGTTGCCCATAAAATAGGTCAAAGCCCTACATCATTAATATTACTAGAGTTTTAAAACTCCCCAAACAGTAGACCAAGGTTTTGACATGGAACCTAGAACCAACAAGACTACCATCAAATAATAGACTATCAGCATCCATCTGCCTGCTCTAATTAACCACAAGCAACCAGCACCTCACAGATCTGATACCCATCAGCACAAGAGGAGGACCTCCAATCCTCACCAAGCACCTCATCACAGCCCATTCCACCTGCAAAACTAAAGGGCCAACCCCCAGCCAGTTCCAACAAGCCATCATGTGGCGACAAGAAGGTAGAGACCACCCACCATGACCAGTAATCTCCTCCCAGCAGCCGCAAACCACCTCAATAGGTTGAGCCTTCACCTCAATAGAATCTTCTTCCTCAATAGGAAAAGAGGAAGAAGAAGAAGACTAAAGTGAGGAGGGACTCCACCTCCAAGAGGCCACACGAAAAGAACCCACCTCAATAGGGGCATACTCCACCTCAGTAGGAGTATGATAAAGAGGGAAAAGGCAAACAAGGAGGCCATCGCTGTAAGAAAAAGCTGCCAAAAATAGGGGATGAGCAACAATAGTCAAAACCACCCTGATAAAATAGGAAGAGAAATGACCTACCCAAATAGGGTCATGCCTCTCTGCAACCACAACATAGGCATGCCTCATCCCAAGATGAGCACATAATCTACCCCAGGGCATCTTAACCACACCTGATCTACTCCCTCTACCACAAAAATGGCAGCACAAACAGAGATAAGGAGGAAAAGAGAAAATAAAAAGCATCATGTAATAACCTTCTCCCCTAACGACTAGAAACACAGAATGAGAACCATGCAGTGCCATCGCCTCAGGTCTCATCTTTTCCACAGAGAAAAATAGGGATCTACTAGTCCCACGGCCTGGGAGACAGGAAAAGGCCATAACCCCACCAATGGAAACATCGTTACCTTCAACAAGAGTTGCAACACCATCTGTTCCATCTGGCACTCCAACCTTAGCGTAACACCCAGCATTGCTGCCTCCGCTGCTATATCTGCCAATCTGCTCCTGCCAAAGCTGAGATATCTCCCAGACCAAGTAGAAGCCGCCAACCACAGCACACCAGGCAAGGAACACATCGTTCCCTTAATCTTCATCACTATCTCCTCCCTCATCATCACCCTCTTCTGCATCTTCCACGCCCGTGGAAACCCGAGCCCCTACTGTCCCCGCTCCCGCTCTGCTGCTCCCGCCCATCCTTGAAAACTAAGAAGATGTAAAAGTAAAAGTATGTTGTGAATATAATTATTTATTATTACTTTTCACACTTATGGATATCTAGAATAATATATTTAATGACTTAAGAAAGTGAAAAAAGAGTGACCTATAGGGGGCTTCTCCAAGTGGGAGCATGGAAGAGGCAATAGGTGTCTTGTGGTTTCTGGTCATTTATTACAGTTAATGTAATGCTTATCTTGCAAGTATAGGTGTCCATTTTGGAGGGACGGTATTGGAAGCTAAACCAATATCTTTTTGAGTTCCGTGGAGACATTCCAAGGGTTGTGGTTCTGAGGAATGAAGAGGCTTCATTGGAAACCTTCATCGGTCATTTTGGAGCTCTTGCAATTCTATAAATACAACCTTTTGGGCGTAGATTGTATTAGAACTGAATGTAGAACAAATGAATGTAGATTTTTCTATAGATATGAAGGACAAACAAGAGGCGTAAGGAGGTTGTTCATATCAGCATAGGTGCTGCTATGGTTGAAGCAAAGAGAAGAATGGAAGTGACTATATTGTGAGCACATTTATTATTGTTAATACAAGCTTATCCTTTCTTCTTGGTGGAATTTTTTTTCCCACCTAAGGTTTCTCACATAAATCTTTATCTTATATTGTTGATCTATGCCTTATTTCTGCTATCTTAGACTAACATTAGTCATTATTTATTGCTATTATAAATTGACATAAAATAGATTTATTAAGCATAGATAACAAGGTTTTTTTTTTTTGACATCATAAAGAAGAAGAATCTAATCATGAGCTCTCCTGAGTTTAGACAACTTAAATTTCATATGTGCATATAACTTTCAGATTAAAACATTAAAACAGACCTACAAAACAAAAATAAGGTGCGTGGACTTACTGGAGAAATATTACAGAATAAGACAGCTATTAAACTCCCCTTTTAACTTAAGGTGAATAGCAAGTCATATGCTTTCACCGAAAATTAAATCTCACCATACGCATGAAAATTATATGTCAATGAATGTTGCTGAACTACATTATTTTACTTGATGATATGTACGACAATTAGATCCAAATTATTTCTCATGTTCCACTTAATGATTGATGACTACACAGTCAATCTTATGTGACATGCGAACAAGCCGCGGCGAGGACGATTATTGGATCATTTTTTTTTAATAATTTTAACTGTGGCAGTAACGCTTTCAAACCACATAATCTATATGTGGCGTAATAGCAAAATCTCCTACACTGGTTGTAACTACAATTTGCTTATTCTTGCGCTCGAAGCAGACGATTTATGAGAAAAATGTGAGATACTAGCTGGTGCACCAATAAATGCTTACGGAGATGAATCAACCCATTTAGTTGTTGTCTTGTTGACTCTAGAAAGTGTTCCCAAGTTCTTACTTCCGTGCTGTTCAGACTGCCACGTTATCTCCTCCCATTTCTTCGGGAGTTCAAAGTCGGCAACACTACAGTGAAGTAGAAGAACGGCAAATAGAAATGGTGTTTAATGGAATAGTAATATATGTGTTTTGCTTACCAAACTACCAAACTGCAACACGACCGCGCAACAGATCTGTTGTATCTGGTGACTCTAGATGATCATAAGTACTTCTTCTCTCTACTTCATCCTCATCACTTCCTCTTTCTCTCTCATGACTCTCTGCAGAGCTCACACTGAAAGTTCAATGGCAGCCACTTTCAAGACAATATTCACTGGCCTGCTTTTGCCACTTGTGGTATTCCTGCTATTTCTCACTCATTCTGCTTCTGGGAAGCATTCGCGGCTCATTCGGCACTACAAATTCGATGTGGGTTATTCATCATTGCAACCATTTCTTCATGCAATTAGAATATAGCAGCACATATTAACAGTATCTTTGAGTGATTGGGTTAAAATTTGTTTGTTTGCAGATAAAACTGTCCAATGTGACTCGTCTCTGCCATACAAAGAGCCTCATCACTGTGAATGGCCAGTTTCCTGGGCCTGCAATTGTTGCTCGCGAAGGTGATCGTGTAATTGTCACACTAACAAATCACATTACCAACAACGTTACGATTCATTGGTATGCTGAAAAGGTGGCCGGCAAGTCGAATTCTTTTGCAAATACCCACATAATTTGATTCGCGTTGAGTATATATTTTTAGAAAAGATTGAATTTTTCCTTTCCTTTTCAGGCATGGAATTCGGCAGCTGAGATCTGCGTGGGCAGATGGTCCTGCATACATAACGCAATGCCCGATTCAGAAAGGGAAGAGTTACAAGTACAAATTCACAATCACAGGGCAGAGAGGAACACTCTGGTGGCATGCCCACATTTCATGGCTGCGTTCCAGTTTGTATGGGCCCATCATTATCTTTCCCAAAAAGAATGCCTCTTACCCGTTTCCCAAGCCAGACCATGAAGTTCCCATTCTTTTCGGTAACTTGTTCAGAATTTTCTATATCATTTCCTGTCTATATATATATACAACGTAACTAGAAATTTAAAAAAAACAATGTTGGTGTCTGCAGGAGAATGGTGGAATGCAGACACAGAGACTGTTATCAATCAAGCCATGCAAAATGGAGGAGGGCCTAATGTATCAGATGCCTATACCATTAACGGCCTGCCTGGACCCCTCTATAACTGCTCTTCTAAAGGTATATTCATTTACCCAATTACGAAAGCATCTCAATATCACTATGAGTATGAAGTAATAGATTAATGTTTCGAATTTGTAGTACTATTGGTTCTCTGTCATGAAAATCAATTATGGATGGGAGTCATGAATTCATTTCGTATATGTCAATACAATGCAGATACATTCAAACTGAAAGTCATCCCAGGAAAAACATACCTGCTGCGCATAATCAACGCTGCTCTGAATGACGAGCTCTTCTTTTCAATCGCCAATCACACGATAACCGTAGTAGAAACAGACGCCGTATATGTAAAACCCTTCCAAAGCAATACCATTCTCATTTCACCAGGCCAGACCACCAACGTACTGTTAACAGCCAAATCACAGCCACCCGCAGCCAGATTCCTCATGTATGCCCGCCCTTACGTCACAGGCAGCGGCACTTTTGACAACTCCACAGTCGCCGGCATTCTAGAATACGCTTTCCCAAACTCCACAGCCGGTAAATTCCCACTGATAAAACCCGTCCTTCCAGCCCTGAATGACACCTCGTTTGCCACCAACTTCAGCAAGAAGATGAGAAGCTTGACCCCGCCGCCAGTTCCTCAAACCGTGGACAAACAATTTCTGTTCACGATTGGGCTTGGATTAAACCCTTGCCCTACAGGCCAGACTTGCCAAGGCCCCAACAACACCATGTTCACAGCCTCCATTAACAACATCTCTTTTGTTATGCCCACGACTGCTCTTCTTCAAGCCCACTTCTTTGGTCACTCCAAGGGCGTTTACAACCGCAGCTTCCCTGACAAACCGCCCTCTTTTTTCAATTTCACCGGCACGCCTCCCAATAACACACGCCCTCTGACCGACACGAGGGTGAAGATAATTCCATTCAATACCAGAGTTGAACTGGTTTTGCAGGACACCAGCATTGTGGGTCCCGAGAGCCATCCGCTGCATCTCCATGGCTTCAATTTCTTCATCGTGGGGCAGGGCGTGGGAAACTACAATGCCTCATCTGATCCTTCAAATTTCAATCTGGTGGATCCTCCGGAGAGAAATACAGTGGGCGTTCCTAGTGGAGGGTGGGTGGCTCTTCGATTCAAAGCTGATAATCCAGGTATGTGATGAATTGTTTGATACATTATTTATTTTCTTTTGCTGTAAATAGATTTGAGTGATGTTGGGAGAGTGTATTTGTAGGGGTGTGGTTCATGCACTGTCATTTGGAAGCGCACACGAGCTGGGGATTGAAGATGGCGTGGGTTGTTCTCAATGGAAATGGGAAACTTCAGTCTCTTCCGCCGCCTCCCAAAGATCTTCCCTCCTGCTGATCGATGCTCTCGCTATTAATTTTTCTCTGCCCTCGGAGTAATAATCGGACATGTTTTCAATGTCGGCTTGCGAGTGAAAAAGAGTGTGTTTTTGTACACAATAACTTGTGCTCTGTATTTATTGTATCCTTCATGCCTTGAAATCCATTCCTCGCCATTAGTCTGAGACAATTTTTTTAATACGACACCGACCTTATATCAATAGATATGACCCCTAACATTCGAAAGTTCAATTTCATATTGTAATCAATTCCTTAATAAATTGATATATTTCTTGGTATATTAAGGTTTTTGTTGTGCATTTCCTTAATAATCTTTTAATACATATAGTTATCATTAACATATTATATGGAGGACCATATTGACCAATTTTAATTGAATTAAAACAAATGAATAAGAATCTACATGATGATCTTAAAGGATATGCATCTTTAACGGTTGTTGTTCTCAATTATTTTCATAATCATAAAGTTAACCATGTCAGGGGAATTAACTTAAGAGAACATGGTCATTGCAATTTGACAATCTCCCTTAAGTTTTTTTAAAGATTTCTAGTATTTGTTTGTCATATAAAGGTTCTAATATGATGAATTAGAAGATAAGAATGTATGTTGTACCTCATCAAATGCATAGTCCATAGTCAAATTTAATCTTACAAAAAGACACAAATGCATGGGATCAACTCATAGTAGAGTTGAAAAACTATTTTGAATTCAAGGTAAAGTACAAACAAAAAATGCCATTTTCAATCTTCAAATGGGTGGAAATTGACTACAACATTAAGAGTATTTTTCTATATAATTTGAGAATTAATTACTCCTATCCATTACATTTATTTACTTGACTTAAAAATTATTATTTTTTATCATCATTCTTGCAATTACCATTTATTAATATTTGACAAGGACCTTTGAGCTTTGAAAAACAATGAAGAAAAACCTTTATCAAATTCCGTTTACCACAACCTTCAAGTCGAGAAAGTAGAGATCTATATAAAGTATATGCATCTTTAAAGGTTGTTGTCCTCAATTATTTTCATAATCATAAAGTTAATCATGTCAAGAAAATTGACATAAGAGAATATAGTCGTTAGAATTTGACGAGCTCCCTTAAGTTTTTAAAAAAATTGCTAATAATTGTTTGTCATATAAATGTATATAATATGATGAATTAAAAGATAGGAATGTATTTTGTACCTCATCAAATTCATAGTGCATGATCAAATTCAATCTTGCAAAAAGACAAAAATGCATGGGATCAACTCATAGTAGAGTTGAAAAACTATTTTCAATTCAAGGTAAAGTACAAACAAAAAATGTCATTTTCAATCTTCAAATTGGTGGAAATTGACTACAACATTAAGAGTATTTCTTCTATATAATTTGAGAATTAATTACTCTTATCCATTACATTTGTTTGACTTAAAAATTGAAATTTTTCATCATCATTCTTGCAATTACCATTTATTAATATTTGAAAAGGACCTTTGAGCTTTGAAAAAAAATGAAGAAAAACATTTATCAAATTCTGTTTACCATAACCTTCAAGTCGAGAAACCAAAGATCTATATAAAGTATATGCATCTCTAAAGGTTGTTGTCCTCAATTATTTTCATAATCATAAAGTGAATCATGTCAAGAAAATTGACATAAGAGAACATAGTCATTACAATTTGACGAGCTCCCTTAAGTTTTTAAAAATATTGCTAATAATTCTTTGTCATATAAATGTATATAATATGATGAATTAAAAGATAGGAATGTATTTTGTACCTCATCAAATTCATAGTGCATGATCAAATTCAATCTTGCAAAAAGACAAAAATGCATGGGATCAACTCAT
>MU228384.1:4333397-4353371 GCA_018584345.1 Thuja plicata | reverse complement strand
TCTCATTACATTGATTTCATCAGATTGATATGCAATTTTCAGAAAGATTGATTGTGTGTTGTTTATGTTCCATGTATTGCTTAGATCCAACTGGATCTAACATCTTTTTCACCATGTTGCAGGTAAATCCTAAGAAGACCTATATGCAGATGAAGATGGACTATGAAGACCTAGGACCTGATATGCAACCAACAATGGAGACCTAAAATGCAAGCATCAAAAACCAACCACAAGGCAATGCATGGGACCTCTACTCCATAGTTTCAATTATGCCTTTTATTCTGCAATGTACTATCAT
This sequence comes from Thuja plicata, assembly GCA_018584345.1. Lineage (NCBI taxonomy): Eukaryota > Viridiplantae > Streptophyta > Pinopsida > Cupressales > Cupressaceae > Thuja > Thuja plicata. The sequence continues at coordinate 4,353,073 of MU228384.1, read as the reverse complement.
TTTGACATGAAAAGAAAGATGAAATATCATTTGTATAATACATTCAGCTTGAATGCACAATGTAATTGATCAAAATTGTAATTTAAAAATTCTAAAATGTGACCAATTCTTAGAGTACAAAAATGAAAATTTCTGAAAATGAATGTAATTATGAAATGTTGATTAATAATACCTGAAGGATAATATTAATGGGACCTCTAAAATGAAATCTCTTCCTGCTTATGATTATTTTGATGCATGTTGAAATTAGGATAACAATATCCATAATAGCTCTTTGTCCTCATAGGTCCACATAAATCAGTATGGACTAATTCTAGAATTGCATCAAATGTATGGGTTTTGCTTTTAAAACTAGAGTTTGTCATTTTACCTTTTTGACAATTCTTACACATGATATTATTGAGCTTGGTTATTGTTTGTAAGCCTCTGACATTTCTCTTTTTGCTAATCTTTATCATGTTGTCAAAGTTCACATGACACAATCTTTTATGCCATAACCATATGTCTTCATTTGTAGTAATCAAACAAGTGGAGTCAGTATCATTCAGATAGAATAAGTTACCTTTTGTCTGCTCGCCGGTACCAATCAGATTTCCAGATTTATTAAAGATCTTTGCCTTCTTATTTTCAAATGCTACTTTGTGACCTGAATTAGTCAACTAAGAAACACTCAATAGATTATAATTCAATCCATTTACCCAATAGGCATTCTCACACTTTATCTGGTTATTCAACATTATTTTTCCTCTACCTTCAATTGGACAAGGTGTGTCATTACCCATTCTTACTGTACCACCTGTATAATATTCAAAAGTCTCAAACTTTTGCTTATCACCGGTCATATGGTGAGTGCAGCCACTATCTATGATCCAAACATCATTTTTGCTAATTTTAGATGTGAGAGTTGTTTCTACATACCTTTCTTCATCATCATCTGAATCATCTTTTATAGCTACAAACACTATCTCGATGTCTTCATCAGATTCGGTGTCAGTATCATCATCCTTGCATTTTTCTATGTAAATGGCCTTCTTTCCTTTGTCCTTATAGTCTCAGGTATCTCTTCTTTCTAATTGTCAGTAGCTTCTGTAATCACCTCTGTCAGACTTCTTTTCAAATGATCTGTCATTACTTCTATCATCTTTTCTTCTGTTAGTACATCTTGCAGCAAATTGTTCAATCTCTTTGTAATTAAAACAAACAAGTGGTAATTTACCTTTGTATTTACCTTTGCCTCTCTGCATTCTTCTGGCCATAAGTGCTTCAATTTTATCAAGATCATTTTCTTCACTTTCACTATCACTATCTTTTCTCATAGTGTTTTTGTGACTTGATTTACTTATTCTCATAGAAGTTTTGAAAGAAGACTCTATGTTTGGTAAGACACTATTATGAAAGTTATTCATCTCAAATGAAATCAGTCTTCCAATTAAATTGTCTAGAGTAACATTGCTATTTTCTAATGCTCTCATTTCTTAAATGGCAGATACTCTAATAGCATAAGTAGGCAGTAAGATTCTTAGAATTTTACTCACCACTGTATCTTCTTCTAGTACACCTCCAAATCCTCGAATAGCATTGACTACCTCTTTGATTCTTGTGTTGTACTGAGTGATTTTTTCACCTTCTTTCATTTTGAGATCATCAAACTTTCCTTTAAGGCTTTCTTCCTTGTCTCTCAAAACATTTTTGTCACCACCATGTACAAGCTTCAATTTGTCCTACATCTGCTTTGTAGTGTTGCATTTCTTTGACATCTTCAAATTTAGCATCGGAGAGTGAGGAAGTAAGATCTATCATCATGTCATTGTGTTCAGGCTTCTCTCTCATTTTTTCAATTGTTGGTGCTCCTGTGGGCAACACATATTCAATTTCTAGGAATTGAGTAACATCATTACCAATACCTGATAAGTGGAGTCTTATCTTGCTCTGCCATGAGGCAAAATTATCTTTGTTCAACTTGGGCACATCTTGTCTGTTCATCTTGTGATCTTTGGCTTAGGTCTTGAAACCTTCCTTCTAAGCACACAAGCTTTGATACCAATTGTTAGAAATAACTGAGAGGGGCAGCGAATCAGTGGCCTCAAAAGTTAATCCTTAAATCAACCCTTCAAAACTTATAACCACAAATTATTTCTCCAGTTATCTTCTGTCCTACAAGATGAATGCCTTGAATAACTTATATCAACTTACTACTTGTCATATTGCTCTGTTAAACCTTCTTCTTAATGTTTACTGATAAGCAGTCATCTATTTACCAAAATACAGTAAATATGTAGAGTATACTGATATATCCAGAATGAATTATGTAAGATACAAAACAGTAAAGAAATGAATCATACACACATAACACATGGATTTTAACGTGGAAACCCTATTAAGGGAAAAAACCACTGGGACCGGTACCCCAAATTTTCACTCTTCTGAAGTGAGCCCTATTAAGAGCCAACCATGTTAAAGGTTACAAACACACTGTTAAGTGCGACCTTGTTAGAGGATTTTATACATAGAGGTTGTCACTTAGTATCAGGCATCTAATGTTTTCATCCTTGAATCAGCCTCTCTCTTAGACTGTCAATAGGCATCGGGAATATCCAATGCTACTTTCATGAGTCAACCTTTTTGGCACTCCTTGGGATGTACCTCAATATATAGAAGACTGTTAAGTCTTGCTCAGTTAAGAGACTTGATGCTTCAATGGTTAAAATGAAACATTATGACCTATTCATATTGCAACTTAAATTGCAGATTTTGAGATCTATTTAAGTACATTACCTCTCTGACCAATGTATCAATTCAATCCTTGTGCTCCACACTTTCTGCTATGTGATGTTGTGCTCACTGTTTGTCGATTGTCTGTAGAGTTCCTTAGCTCTCCTCCAGCTTGTTTGATCAACACTACATGAAGTTGTTCTTCATCAGTTTCTCTTCAGCATCATCCTTCTATTCACTCCCCTTAATCTCCTCGTAAATGAATTAAGCTTGTCTCTTATAAAGACACAATATTCCTTGTTTCTTGGTTCTTGATTCTTGATTCTTGGAGTGATAAACAATCTAGCCAATTAGATTTAAAGTATAACTCCTGATTTGTCTCGTAGATATCTTCTTGCCAACTGTACAAATCAACTTTAAATCAATCACTTATCTCTGGTCGAATAAAACAAAGTAGACAACTTGTTAAGTCTATATTTAGCTTTGCTAGCTAGATATTTTGTCATTTTCTGAACTCTCTATTCTATCGGTCACCACTATAGTTAGTCATCAGTGACAACTGACTGTTCCTTCGGTGAGACTCCAGTTAGCTTTGTAATCTCTGTTCATCGAGCAGTTCACTGTATTTTCTTTCATCGGGTTACTCTGTGCTTTGCTCGTCGAGCAACACTGTGACTCTTCTCATCGGTAGTGTTGTGCATTTCCTCGTCGGGTATCACTGTGACTTTGTTCTTTTTCTCTGTTTGTCGAGTGCACTTTGTTGGTGTTGTTTGTCACTTAGTGAATACTTGACTTGTATGCATTACTGATAGCATAGCCTTAGTTTCTTTGTTTCTCTGAAGTCTTTGGCATTATTTACATGACCATATAGATTATATTAAGTTGACATCAATGAAAATACAATACATTAACTGATTTAATGCCTTGCATGATTATAACCTTAACATATTCAAACATTTAATCAGTTACATGTTATCAAAAAATATCATTTTCAATCTTCAAATGGGTGGAAATTGACTACAACATTAAGATTATTTCTTCTATATAATTTGAGAATTAATTACTCTTATCCATTACATTTGTTTGACTTAAAAATTGAATTTTTTTATCATCATTCTTGCAATTACCATTTATTAATATTTGAAAAGGACCTTTGAGATTTGAAAAACAATGAAGAAAAACCTTTATCAAATTTTGTTTACCACAACCTTCAAGTTGAGAAAGCAGAGATCTATATAAAGTATATGTATCTTTAAAGGTTGTTGTCCTCAATTATTTTCATAATCATAAAGTTAATCATGTCAATAAAATTGACATAAGAGAACATAGTCGTTACAATTTGACGAGCTCCCTTAAGTTTTAAAAAATATTGCTAAAAATTGTTTGTAATATAAATATATATAATATGATGACTTAAAAGATAGGAATGTATTTTGTGCATCATCAAATTCATAGTGCATGATCAGATTTTAATCTTGCAAAAATACACAAATTCATGGGATCAACACATAGTAGAGTTGAAAAACTATTTTGAATTCAAGGTAAAGTACAAACAAAAAATATCATTTTCAATCTTCAAATGGAAGAATTGACTACAACATTAAGAGCATTTCTTCTATATAATTTTAGAATTAATTACTCTTATCTATTACATTTATTTATTTGACTTAAAATTGAATTTTTTTATCATCATTCTTGCAATTACCATTTATTAATATTTGAAAAGGACCTTTGAGATTTGAAAAATAATGAAGAAAAACCTTTATCAAATTTTGTTTACCAACCTTCAAGTTGAGAAAGTGGAGATCTCTATTTGATCAAACAATCTTAGATAGAAGGGAAGGCATTGTGATACAAAATGGTTAAATTTTCCTTTGAAAATAAACAAAATGTGCAAATACAAAATATTATACTATGCACAACCATATAATTTAGAGGTTATAAGGACAAATAGATTGCAAAGATAAAAGTTACCAAATTTTTAAAAGATGGAAAGATATTCTTCATTTCTTGGGCATTTCAAACTTAATATCGATGTTTATATGGTTCCATGATGCTTTAATTTGATAAGCTCGGGTATTGGAATCACCAAAATATGGGTAGGAACCCATAGTTTTGTTAGAGTTGATAGGTAACCTCATAGCTCCCAAAAATCACCTACAACCAAAATGCCTATCACATCTAAACATAAAACTTCATGGTTGATGCTATGTGACCTTGACAGAGATTGATCCAAACAGGAATATGATATTTAGATTAGCATAAAAATGAATGGGATTAGAATGGATAGATTACAATGAATATAATGAACTCTTATAAAATCATGAAGATAAAACCCTAGGATAAGATTAAATTAGAGCTTGATAAGTGTCTTAATCAAATAATATGAGGAAAATTGACCTATAATTTTACTCAATCTAAATATAAAAAACAACTCCTAAATGTAAAGCTTGAGTTTAATAAAGAAATAAGGAACCTAATTAGAGATAATTAATTAGATATTATCATAATCACTCAAACACCCCTCCTTAAGATCAACTTAGGGAGAAGCTCAAAACCTAATAGTGAATGCAATGATGGGTGCATGAATAGATGTATGGATAGCTTCCAACTACAAGGCTTGGTGAGGTACCCATGTACAAATAAATGAAATCTCTCATATTTGGATAAAATCACATGGTAAAATATTCCTCTGTAAAAGAGAGATAAATAATTAACTGCACTATTGAAAGGAGGATAAAAGGAGGACTCGATATGACCCACCAAGCGCTAATTCTATCACACAAGTATAACAGATTTTCCCCATAAGTGTAACAAAATGAGGTTAGGAATCTAGTTCTTATGCCAATGATGAAAGTTGAGAGATAAATCATGACCCGCTACTTACAAATAATATTTCCTCTTTTTAGGAAGAAATAGATCCATTGGTGATTGAAGAAGTCCAAGAATAAAGAATATGGATCTAAATGATGAGTACCTCCGAAACTACTTAAGCAATGAGTACCTCTGAATCTAAATGATGAGTACCTCTATAACTACTTAAGTGCCTTCATTTTAGAATGAGATGATGTCAATCTTGAAATCAGTGAGGAGTGATGTAGAAAATGCTCCATGTTAAATTGGTAGAACCAATAGACATAATATGAAGTCAAGTCATAGTTCTAGATAAATATTAAAATAAAATATTAAATTTATATTGATTCAAAATTAGATACAACAAAATAATTTTACATTGTAAGTTATTGAAATTTTAAAGCCGTTCTTTCCCTTATGAAAACTAACTATGAGAATAACTTCCCCAAAACTAACCTAGTTAATGATATTTAATCTAAAACTAAATGAAATACTAATTATATTAATATAATGTTCTTCAAAATTCCCCCTTACATTAATTTGAGCAAAGGTGACATATTGCAAGAGGTGATCACAACTATTGGTGTATTACATTATTATATATTAGTTTTTTAGTTTACTCTTTCAACTATTTATTCTATTTGATTTTTTCATTACAAACTGTTCTACTGGTTTCTTAAAAGGTGCTATGTCAGTTGTATTTTGTACTACCTATTAAAATGCATCATTTGGAACAAAAATGAATCACATTTTCTATTAACTTCTCTACTCTTGTCATTTCATTTGGTATCAAAGAAAAAAATGATGATGGTCTAAGAAGTGGCAATTTAACTAAAGGTGAAATTCATATCAGGGACATGGTTTCTATAGAGGCATTAGAAACATAGATGTTGTGAATGCTAAGGAATGGAAAGAGCACTATCATTCCCTGTTCATTGGAGGAAACCAGAAAGCATAGTTGTGCCCTTTTTTATGCTCAGGCCACTAGGTACGTATGTCAAATCCTAAACAACATAAGGAGAAAGGCTGGGCAACATGGATAGTAGGAGATGTTTCAAGTCAAATTTTGAAGGAGCCTTGAGTTTTGCAGTAGAAGCAATAGAAGAGTAATAAAATTTATTCTTTTGATCACGTGTATTTGGAAGGAGATAAGAAAATAAGAACTACTATACTTGGGGCAATGCGTGAAGAATTTCCATGTTATAGAATAATTGTTTATGGCATTGACATCTTTAGGGAGACGCTAAAATTGGAGAGGAAAGGAAGAAGGTCATTAAGTTAGAAGAATAACTTATTTGTAGGTCATTGAAATTTTTTAGATCTTGAGGGAAACACCATGAAGTTAATTTATTTGCAGGACATTTAATTTTTTTGAGAAATGCTATAAAGTTATATATATACAACTTTTTTTGTCGCATTCATATGCCTTGATGAACTATAATTGATTGAAAGTTTGAAGATGTTAAGTTGATGATCATGCAAGGCATTAAATCAGTTAATGTATTGTATTGTCATTGATGTCAACTTGATATAATCTGTATGGTCATGGACATAATGCCAAAGAATTCAAAGAACCAATGAATCAAGGCTATACTTTCAGTAATGCATATAAGTCAAGTATTCACAAAGTGACTGCATAACCCGACGGAGTGCACACCGACAGACAGAGTAAAAGAGAAAAGTCACAGTGTTACCTGACGAGCAAATACACAGCATTACCGACGAGCAAAGTCACAGTGTTGTCTGACGAGCAAAGCACAGAGTAACCCAATGGACAGAATCACAGTGTTGCCCAACGGAAAAGACAAGGACGGAGAACCTGATGACAACTAAAGTCACACCAACGGAACAGTCAGTTATCACCGATGACTAACTAAAGTGTTGACTGACAAAATAGAGAGTTAAAAAAATGACAAAATGCTTAGTTGTCAAGAGCTAAAGATAGACTCAACTGATACTTATCATTGTTTTAATCATCCAGATAAAGTTGGAGATAAGTAATTGACTTAAATCTGATTTGTCCAGTTGGCAAGAAGATCTCTTTGAGATAAAACTGGAGTTTTGCTTTAAATCTAATTGGCAAGAATTATGGATCACGCCAAGAAACAAGAAAGCCAAGAAACGGTGAATCATGTCTATAAAGAGACAAACCCAATTCATTACGAATTGAGTGGGGTGAAGAGAAAAGAGGAAAGATGCTAAAGAAATTCTAAAGGAGAAGCGAGGAAAGATGCTAAAGAAATTATGATTTTGTATTCACAATCCTATGAGTTAACAAACAATTTATCTCTATCAATTAATCTAAAATTGGAGTTGCATAACTTAAACTACTATTTGGTATTTGAAATGATAGTGAAATGGTTGAATTTTGGGTAAATAAATGTTAAGAGTGAAAATTTCAAAATGTTCAATTTTATGTGGACCAGGATGTGATGCAACCTAGTTCAAGGGACATCATCAAGTATAACACATAATTGAAAATGATAGAAATTCTAGGAAATCAAATGAGTTTAACCAAATTATGTTTTCATTGTTATGAGCTTGTTCCTCTTAATTTTTGAAAATAAGAATGAACATATAATATTACTTTATTATATACCATATATTTTTACATAATATAGTTTATCAAATAGATATTTCAAATGGAATTTGTAATTCAATAAATCCTTTAATCCTAATTGTAAATATGTATAATACAAAAACTCATGTCAATTTTTAAATCAAGACTAATTGATTATAGATAATATTAGAAATAAGTATTCTAATCTTTTAGTACAGATGTATTACTTAGTGTAAAGTGTAAACCTTTTTTTGCTCTGGCAATATTAATTATTTATTCAATTCTATAATTGTGTAAAGGTTTCTGAATGCTTCAAAAGATAGAGATGCCCTTATAACACTTCACTCAAAAGTGAACAAGACGTACAGAAGCCTTCATCTATAAATAAGCCTCCAAAGCTTATCTATTTTAGAGAATAGTCGCATATGCAACTAGCCACTTATTCACTCTGTTGAATATGCAGTTAAAAGTACATCCACTCCGTTAACAAATGTTTATTTTATTTTAAAAGTATTTTCCTAATATTTATTTTGTTTTTAAAATATCGAGCAGTTGGCATACAAAAGCAAATCGACATCAAAATCATATTCACATAAGAACTATATCCATCTCTTTTGTTGAGCATTAAGGTTCAGCTGAGTGAAGATGTACTGTAGACTCTGATGGTCGGAATGAAGCTCAAAACAATGTCCCAAGAGGAAACGTCACCATCTTTCTAAGGCATGCACTGTTGCAAGTTCAAGTCATGGGTAGGATAGTTGAGCTCGTGAGTCTTTAGTTTTCTAGACTCGTAGGCTATAGCTCACCCACCCTACATAAGAACTGCTCCAAAACCATCCAAATAAGCATTTGTGCAAACCACAAAGTTTGCTGAGGGTTCTGGCACAACAAGAATGGGTGCACTGGTAAGTTCTCTCTTGAGCTCCTAAAATGCTTTATCACACTTCTCATTCCACCTAAATGACCCTCCTAAACTCCACCTAAAATTTATCCATGGATTTCTAAGTCAAGTTAACCATCTATAAAATTGCTAACCTAGGGTAGGCTTGGGTACTACACTTAGGTAACCCCTAGATAACCCTACACATATCCTAGTTGCAATAACTAGTCATGCCAACTAGGCTTCTAGGAGCCTAAATGACCCTCCTAAACCCCACCTAAAGTTTACCCACAAATTTCTAAGTGAAGTTAACCTTCTAGAAACTTCCTAACCCAGGGTAGGCTCGGGTACTACACTTAGGTAACCCCTAGATAACCCTACATCTGTCCTAGTTGCAATAACTAGCCATGCCAACACTTAGTTACAACAATTTTAAAAATTGGCACAATTTAAATAAACAACTGACATGGCTTATTCACATTTACTATAACTGAATTGAATACACACATGCAAACCACGTTCATGAAATAAGAAACTTATAGAATGAGGTCCATGTTTCTACATACAAACAAGACCTTGGAATTTATAAAATATAAAATAGGTTCCAATTTTGGGTCCCCGATTTAGATCCATGGTCAACTATCCCTGCACACTCATTACACACATCAGTAGGTCCAAAATAACATGATATGAAAACATAATATAAAATCAATACTACATTGCATATAAACTATATCTGCATTTGAATTAAATAATCATATCATCGGTTTCCTACACTAATTTTCATCACAATTGCATCCACACAATTATTACCATATATGACATCATCATAAACTAAAACTGAATCAAAACATAAAGTATCTCAAGTGTACCCTAATTACATAACCAAGTACCGAATATATAACATAAGATTCAACAGATCCTCAAATACATAAGAGTCTCAATAGTCAAAGTATGTCCAAGTAAATGATCACTAAAAGCATAGAAGATAAAGCAGTAAAACTATGATGGTCTGAGGTAGGTCTCACATCCACCCCCTCTAGGCATGAAATTCCTCCTGGAGTTCATCGAAGAGGTGAGGGTACCGTGATCTCATCTATGTTGTGTCCTCCCAAGAAGTTGTAACCTCGTCATAACAATCCCACTGGACCCTAATCTGGTCCAGCTCTCGACCTTGAAGGCCCAAAGTCTGCCGAGCCAATATACGAATTGGCTCCAAAGTCAGTTTCCCATCTAGCTCCACCTGCAAGGCATCCCAATCTATCACATGAGACTCATCATATATATACTTCTGTAAGACTGAAACATGAAATACATCATGGATGCGTGACAGGCTAGGTGGCAAATCTAAACGATATGCAACTGTCCTATCCTCTCAAGGATCTCGAAAGGTCCAACAAATCGAGGTGCAAGCTTAGAGCCCTTTCCAAAATGTATTGGACTCTTATGTGGCCACACTCTCAAAAATACCCTATCTCCAACCAAGTAAGCTCAACCTATCCTCCTCGCATATGAATACTTCTTATGTCTATCTTGAGCCTCTTCCAAATGTTGCCTAATCAAAGTCACGTGTTGTTCCATATCTTTGACTAGTTCAGGACCAATGGAAACTCTATCCTCGATCCTATCCCAACTGAGTGGGGTCCTACATAGCCTACCATAAAGAGCATGGTAGGGAGGCATACCCAGGGATGTATGGTGTCCATTGTTATAGAAAAACTCCACTAGGTGTGGGTATTCCTCCCATCAGGTCTAATGGTCCATCACATACAGGTGTAGCATGTCTTTAACACCTGATTGACTCTTTCGGTCTGCCCATCTATCTCAGGGTGGTAGGTTTTACTGAAATTGAAACTAGTGCCCATAGTTGCTTGAAGCTCTCTCCAAAAGGATGAAGTGAAGAGAGAATTTCTATTTGAGATGATCTTACAAGGTACACCATGAAGTATGACTATATCTCGCAAGAACACTTGTGCCACTAATGGTGTGATAAAGGTAGTAAGTATGGATGAAAAGTGAGCCACTTTGGTCAACTTGTCCATTGTCACCATGATAGCATCATGTCGACAAGATGACATAGGAAGACCAACTATGAAGTCCATAGAAATGGTTTCCCACTTCCACACTGGTATCTCATGAGGATAAAGAAGACCACCTAGATGGCAGTGTTCCACCTTCATCCTCTGGCATTCTAGGCATCTAGCTACTACCTCAGCAATCTGCAATCTCATGTCAGGCCAATGATACAACTGTCTCAAATCAGCATGCATCTTCTTAACTCCAGGATGCACTACATAAGGGGCTCTATGAGCCTCTAGCATCACAAACTCACACAATCCTCCGCTAGAAGGTATATAGATGCGACCTTTATGATGTAAGAGTCCATCAAACTCTAATGAGTACTCTAAAAACTTCCCTTCAAGGGGTCTCTGAGATCGAACCAGTTCACAAATTTTTGCATACATCTCATCCTCATGTAATTGATGAAGAATGCGATCTCTCAAATCCCTGTCAGTGGACATAGAAGAAAGCGTGTGTCGTCTCCTACTCAAGGCATCTCCGACTACATTCTATTTCCACTTGATGTAATGGACATCAAAATCATATTCACATAAGAACTCTATCCATCTCCTTTGTCGAGCATTAAGGTTTGGCTGAGTGAAGATGTACTAAAGACTTTGATGGTTTGAATGAAGCTCAAAATTATATCCTAAGAGAAAATGTCACCATCTTACTAAGGCATGCACCACTGCTGTGATTTCAAGGTCATGGGTAGAGTAGTTGAGATCATGAGTCTTTAGTTTTCTAGACTCGTAGGCTATAGCTCACCCACCCTGCATAAGAACTACTCCTAAATTGTCCAAAGAAGCATCTGTGCAAACCAAAACGTTTGCTAAGGGCTCTGGCACACCAAGAATGAGTGCACTAGTAAGTTCTCTCTTGAGCTCCTAAAATTCTCTATCACACTTCTCAGTCCACTCAAACTTTTTTCCCTTTCGCTGAAGAGAAGTGATGGGGTGTGCTACTCGAGAGAACCCTTCAATGAACCGTGTGTAGTAACTGGCTAGACCCATGAAACTTCTCACCTCAATCACAGTGGTAGGTTCTAGCCAATCCATAATGGCATCTATCTTTTATGGGTCTACTGAGCTCCCATCACTCGATATCACATGCCCCAAATACTTAACCTCTGATCAGAAGAATGCACACTTTGACAAACTATCGAACAACTGATTGTCCTTTAAGCACTACAAGACTTGTCTCAAGTGCTCTTCGTGCTCTTTCTCATTTTTAAAATAGATTATGATATCATCGGGAAACACCACAATAAAATTATCAGGGAAAGTACAAAATACTTCATTCATGAGACTCATGAATACAACCAGAGCATTCGTAAGACTGAATGGAACCACAATGAATTTGTAGTGGTCATATCTAGGGCAGAATTTGGTCTTGTGGATATCACTATCCACTATCCTCAACTGGTGGTATCCCAACTTGAGGTCTATCTTTGAGAACACTTGGGCACCCTGCTGCTGATCACACAGGTCATCGGTAGGAAGTGGATACCGATTCTTGATGGTTACTTTATTCAACTGTCAGTAATCCATGCACAACCTAAGAGATCCATCTTTCTTCTTCATGAAGATCACTGGTGCACCCCAAGGATAATCACTAGGATGAATGTGTCATTTTTCTAATAGTTCCTCAAGCTATACCTTGAGCTCATTAAGCTCATTAGTGGTCATCCTATAAGGTGCTCTGGAAACTGGCTCTACTCCTAGTACAATATCTATGTGGAAGTTGACTGCCCTACAAGGAGGCATGCCAGGTAGATCTAAAGGAAATACATCTACAAACTCTTGCAAGATGGGATGGTCATCAAGTGAGACCTCTTTCTCTGCCTAATCGTCTCTATCACTGATGGTGATAGCATATAGTTGACATCCCTTCTGCATGCATCACTTAAGCTGCATAACGGAGATCAAACGAAGGGATACATGTCTCTAGATTCCTAGAATCACTATAGCAACTCCGTCATCATCAAAATATTCAATCCTCTTCTGTCGACAATCTAACTTGGGGTTATGGTCATATAACCAATCCTAGCCAATCCATGCCAAGGACTAGACCGTAGGACCCAAGAGGAGTAACTCTGAGATTTTCTATGCTGATTATGCCATCAATCTAGATCAGACAATCGCTAACCATTGAGGTAACAGATAATCTAGCTCCTAAGGCTAACTCTACTTCCCATCTAATGTTTTATCTAGTTGTCACTAGCCCGCAGCGCTCCACAACCGATGGAGAAACAAAGGATTCAGTAGCTCCTGTATCCAATAAAATAGAAACATCACTACCTCTGATCTTACCTATGGCCTCAATGATTATGGCTTGGTGCTATGCCTGGCAGTTATCCATTGTTGTAAAAACTATGTGGGACTTGCCCCTATCCCCTATAGCGGGTTCTGACATCGTTGCATGCTAACTACCAGCCTAGGGATACTCTCTAGCTATGTGCCCCATAGCACCACAAGTGTAACATGGCCCACATGCATGTACATGCACACCCAGAGTTCTAGAGTATTGTGAACCTATGGTTCTAGAAGACCAGCTCTATAATCACCCATAGCGAACTGTTGAGTCTGTGATGGAGGTGTATAAGGTGTATGCGGTCTCTGGTCCTTCCTAGGACCCTATGTTTGCCACTACTTGGGCTTAGAGCCTTATTGTACCTGTGGTGGCCTTTGTCGTTGGTTCTGTTGAGACTGTTGTGGTTGTTGCGGTTGTAGGGTCCTGAATGACCCCAAAGAGTAGCTTAGATTCCCCTTCCATGGGGGTTTCTGATATCCTGTGGCCTGGGGTGTGGGATTACGGTTCTGAGACCTATCCCTAGCATCATGTGGACCTCTGATTATCTCCTTGACCACCAAAGCTTTGTCCACTATGAACCGTAAGTCTCCTAAAGGTACCATGCATACCCTATCTGATATTGTAGGATTCAACCCCTTGATGAACCTATTAACCTGCAACTTCTCGTCTCCCATATACTCCACATAAGAGAGGAGATCAAGAAACCTAGCCTCATATTGGGCTACTGAGAGTCCCCTTTGCTAGAGATCATGGAACTCATCTATACGACACTTTCTGAACTATTTTTAGAGATATCTGGCTTTAAAAAGCTCGAGGAAGGCATCCCAAGTAAGGGTGTAAATGACCAAGTGTCCCTTGGATTCCTCGTGTCTCCACCAAGTGGAGGCTTTGCCTCTAAGCAGGTGAATAGAAAAATGTGCTCTAAGGTTTCTACCATAATTATGTAGCCCAAAGCACCCCTCAAGGCTTAGAAGCCAAGACTTGGCACCCGTCTCATCTGTACCTCCTAAGAATAGAGGTGGTTGGAGCCGCATCAACTCCCTAATCTGATCTGCAGTGTCAGGGGGTGCTCTTTCGAACCTTTGAGCCTCTATTATAGGTATAATTCCTGGTCCTCCATTGGACCCTACTTCCTACTCAACCTAACCCTTAGAAAACCTAGGAGGTGCCTACTTCACTCTCTGGTGGAGGACCCACGTCCTTCCAAATTCTGCCGTTCATTCTACTGTATCATCGGAGGCATATGGTCTAGTATGAGTCCGACCAAATTCTGAAAGGCCTGAAGTAAAATTGCATTTGGATCAAGAGGTAGTTTAGGGGGTGGACCTTATCCCCTTCGTGATCCTCTTCCTTGGATCATACCTCCTCGCAAGCTGCAGGGATACGTCACTAACCACATCCTTGTCTATGGGCTTGTCGAGTGATAGGAGGCATCCTACACATACAAGGACAAAGTTTAGTGATTTTGTAGTGGGTTAGATTCTCAATGTTGCTAACATGGCTCTAATACAAAGATGTAATGCCCAAAAAAAATAGGCAAAACACAACTACAAATTTTTTTTTCTAAAGAACAAGGATAACTATGCATGTCTGCACACATGCCTCTAAGTTAACTACGAGTTACATTTACTATTGCAACTCTAGGACCTTGAACAGGTTGGAGAGGCATTGAGTCCAATAGGACATGGTTAACTTTTCTCAAAGATTAAGGTTACTAATCGTTATCTAACAGAAGTGTTTAGGGTTAATGAGGAGTTGACTAATTTGACCCCTTCAAGATTGATAAAAGAAAATTAGGGTATTAAGTTAATTTAATATAATAATAGTTTTGCCCATATAACTTAATGAACAACTTTAATAAACTATTCTAGGTTGATTCCAAGGATAAGATAAAGTCAACATAAATAATATTTAAATTTATCATTATTACTATATGTAGTCATATTTAAACATTTGTTGTGTTAACACTACATTCTCATTAATCGAAGTCTAACTATATAACAACCATAAAGTCATCCTAATAATCTAGTTTATTAAATTAGACTTATTAGATCTTAATGAGTACTTAATCATTAATATAATCAAAATTAAAACCTAAAATAAATCATAGCTAAAAATCCCCTATGATTACACTAAGGAGTAACTATATAATGCTATTATAAGAATGTTTTATCAAAAGCAAAATTAATTGATTTAAACAAATATACTTTAATTGATATTCTTATTAATCTAATCTCCCAATTAGATTAATAATGAACTAAATGAGACTATTAAATTAACATAAAATCTAATACAAATTTAGGTATGAACCTAAAATCAACAATTCTCATTTAACTTAATAATTAATTAAATACTTATATGCTTAATAAATAAATGTCTAGATGTCTCTTTTCTAAAGTCAATATCTATCTTAAATTTATTAAGGCAACTATATGCCTGGTTTAGTAAACTTTTGAAAACTAATAATGACAAGGGTAATATTAAATTATTTATCATCCTAATCCCTTAACTAAGCAACCAAAAAAAGGAATTTAAGATGTAAATTAAAAGTTTTTTTTTTTTTAAATGATAAAAAGAAAGCTTCTAGATACATCTATGAGAAAGTCCACAATAGAAACTATATACCAAATCTAATATCATTTGAAGTCCATGAGATTAGATTTTATAAATAACCTTAATAAATCAACTACCCTAAAAAAAATAAAACTTGTAACAAATTTACATACCCTTCTTTAAGAAAAGTGCCT
Source organism: Thuja plicata (assembly GCA_018584345.1). NCBI lineage: Eukaryota > Viridiplantae > Streptophyta > Pinopsida > Cupressales > Cupressaceae > Thuja > Thuja plicata. Next base: position 4,336,947 of record MU228384.1, on the reverse strand, counting down.
CTATGGTTTTTAATTAATTATTTTATTACCTCTGTGTTTTTTTTACAATCTTTATTTACTATCTAAATTTCTTTTTAACTAATATTAGGGTAGAGGGCTAGGGTTAGGGTTTTGAAACCCCTAGCCCCAACAATAGAGGAGGGACAAAAACCAACAATACAGAGGTCGACGCGATCTTTCTGAGAAGACGACAAGTTGTTATATGGGCGGAGGAGAGATCTGAATGCGACGGAGGTGGTGCCTCTGTGTATGCAGAGGCAGTTTCGAAAGTGGAGTGCGAGGCAAAGGGAGAGGGTCAGGGTGGCCGCAGTGGGCAACAACACCCAACTTGCCAGATAACGGAGCAAAGGGGTCTGCGCGGGGCCGCACGGCCAGCGCGAGCCACGCCCGGGTGGAGGAGTAAGCAAGGGAACACAAAGGGTGTGGAGAGTGGGGTGTAGGGAGCGGGGCAGAGCGGCTCGCACCCTCCCCACTATGTAATCACAGTGGGAGGTGTGGTCATGGCTGCCGCCTCCCCACTATGCTTACATAGTGGGAGGCACCACCCACCACAACTCGCCAAATGAACAATGGGGTCAGGGTAGGGCTTTAACCCTCCCCACCCAATTTTGATTTTTTTAATTTCAAAAACGTAGTCCAATAACATTTTAAAACATTATGCACGAGGTTTATTTAATAAGTTTCAATTTTGGTATATATATAAATTCTGCAGAAAGCTCTCCTCTAGTTTTTTTTACTAATATATGTGTAACCAGTTTTTTTTAATATAAAAATTTGATATATATAAAACTATGATAATATATATAAACCATTTATATTATTATTGTATTTATATATGTGAAATACATACTCCAAGAATATATATATATATACATACATATATACATACATATATATATATACATATATATATACATATATATACATACATATATATATATATATATATATATATATATTCTAAATAATTATTTTCTATTTTAAAAGAAACATGTACCTAAATAATGTATTTATGTACCTTACATAAAACAACCCTTTTTTTTTTGGCTTTAGTAAATAACCAGATAAATGTTATTCTAAGCAAAATAGAGTTTCAAATTTTAAAGGAGAAACAATCATTTAACTTCAATTACAATTTAAAACTAATTTTGAAATAAACTCATAGATTTCCCTTTGGTGTTTATGTAAACAAAATAATTATCCATGTATGTACCCTTTTACTTTAATGCAAATATAAGCATTTATATATATAAGAATGGAATTTTGATCAACATCATAATATCACAAGGATACAGTAAAACTTATATTATCATTCAATAATGGTAATTTTTCTTATACAAATACAACTTGACTACTTTCAAAATACAAGGTAACACTCTTCTTTTGCACTAACTACAAAGATCCCAACTTTTACAATATGGGTTGGAACATAAACAAATATATAGGTAGATCACAAGACCACCAGGAGGTGGTTTAGACAAGAACTCCAACACAAGCCTTCCAGGAGCTCCAAACTGAACCTGCATAAAAATCATAGGTTGACCATGGAGGCTCACCTTCTAACCTAGGTCTTTGCAAGGCAACCCCTGGGCTAGGGGATCCATAATGGAATAGGTAACAATCAAGTAACCCAAAAAATACACAGGAACTCACTCAAACATAGAAACACAAAAGAAATCTCTCATACATGGTAAAATAGGAGGAAGGTCTCCAAAAGGCCTTCCTGAAACATGGGTGGTGGTAGACTGTCACAGGAGGAGAAACCAAAGTATCAAAAATAATATTCCAAACCACACATGGACTTGGAATGACCATCTACACAAGATGCAGTAAAAAAATCCTCCTTATGCCCCCTAGGTGCCCTTATGTATACTTGGCATCGTGGGTATCAAGAACCCCATGTATATCCCTCCACACATAGGAGACTCTACACTATCCTAGAGTCACTTCCTACCACCCCCTTCAAGGTTACTCTGCCCCCCAGAGGGTGAGTGTGCCTTGAAGAATCCCATTCACAAATGAAATTGCAAAATAAAAACAACATACTAACACACCCAAAAAATCAAAACAAGAAACCATAAAATATCAAGGACTCCATTAATGGAGTTCCAAGCTCCCATGCATACAAAAGAAAAACATCTACACTAAGGACAAACCAACCTTGCTCCAAGCTTATGATCAATTCTAAATTCCTGAGTTGAGCAATCCTTCCAAGGCTATCTCTATAAAGCTCCTTCAATCTTGGAAATGTCTCTAAAGGTAGAGAGTGGGTAACCAACCCAAGCTCTCCCAAAAATCTCCCTATATAGGCAAACCTCCAAAATATCTGGAACCAATAAATGATGAGGAGACCTCAACCATCCTTTCTTCCCACTTGCCTTCCTTCTCCATAAATGGAGTTAAATGCAACTTGGGAAGAAAAGATGAGTTAACCAAAACTTCACAACTCTTCAAATTAGCTCAACTTTAAGATAAAGACTTTAGGGAAGTACTAAATAAGTTTTAAGGCTCTTAATGGGTTGAAAATGACCCCTAACCCCTAGGGTACCAAGTTGGGTAGCTAAATTGACCCCAGTTACCTTCTGAGGGCCTAAATGACCCTCCTAAACCCCACCTAAAGTTTACCCACAGATTTCTAAGTGAAGTTGACCATCTAGAAACTTCCTAACCCAAGGTAGGCTTGGGTACTACACTTAGTTAACCCCTAGATAACCCTACACCTATCCTATTTGCAATAACTAGCCATGCCAACACTTATTTACAATAATTGCCAAAATTGGCACAATTTAAATAAACAAATGACATGGCTTATTCATTTACTATAACTGAATTAAATACACACATGCAAACCACATTCATGAATAAACAACTTATACAACGATGTCCATGTTTCTACGTACAAACATGACCTTGGAATTTACAGAATATAACATAGGTTCCAATTCTGGGTCCCCGATTTAGATCCATGATCAACTATCCCTGCACACTCATTACACATATCAGTAGGTCCAAAATAACATGATATGAAAACATAATACAACATAAATAATACATTGCATATAAACTATATCTGCATTTGAATTAAATAATCATATCATCAGTTTCATAAACCAATTTTCATCACAATTGCATCCACACAATTATTACCATATATGACATCATCATAAACTGAAACTAAATCAAAACACAAAGAATCTCAATTGTACCCTGATTACATAACCAGATATCAAATATATAACATAGGATTCAACAAATTCTCAAATATATAAGAGTAACATCCTTTTTCCTTTCATGGCTCTTCTGTGGAATTATGGAATGCTGTGCTTGCTAAAATTGAGAAAAAGTTGCACTACTGGATTTGCAAGCCGCTCTCTCTTGCAGGGAAGTTCCAGATTTGTTCGAAAGTGCTGGCTGCCACCCATGTTTATTATTCTTCTTGTTGGGCTCCCTCCAAGGCCTCTTATCTCAAGCTTGAGCGTCTGCTCAAAGACTTTCTTTGGGCCTCTGGGGCTGATGGCCATGGGTTTCATAGGGTTGCTTGGGAATACTG
>MU228384.1:4303944-4332137 GCA_018584345.1 Thuja plicata | reverse complement strand
CTCCTCTGCGCGCCGCTCTCACACGCCACGGTCCCAGGCCCCTCGCCATCACTCTCCGAGAGGTGGTGGGGATGGTTGGCGGCGCCGCTCGGCCTCTCCACCTCCGCGGACTTCTGGATGGGGGCCGACCCCTGCGCAGTCTGCTCCTACTGGTGCTCGTCGTGGCTGGGATTGGCCTCCTGCCACTTCTTCCAAGTTCCCCCGCCTGGCGCTTGCTATCTCCCCGCCTAGGGCGGATGACAAAGAAAAAGAAAAATAAACTGCTGATAATGATGGTTGGTCGCTTCCCGACCCTCCTGTCAATCCCACTAAGAAGTGGGGATCGGATGATCAAGATCCGCCACCTTCTGGAACTGCTCTTGCTGCCTAAATGACATTTGTTTTTTTGATGAATAGTTTTATGTATCCGGCTTAGCCGTGTGAACTCTGCGGGGTGATTCTTTATCCCCCGGCCCTTTTTTGTGGATATGTAACTTTATTATTTTTTAATAGAAAGGGACTATTCATAAAAAAAAAAAAGTATGTCCAAGTAAATAATCACTGAAAGCATAGAAGATAAAACAATAAAACTATGACAGTCTGAGGTAGGTCTCAACAAAACACCTATAGAAAATAGATATTTGTTAGCAAGGAATATCATTTCCTATAGGTATTACCAAACCAAAATCAACTTTTATTCAACCCATACAAAAGGTAAAACACACTTTTTGCAATTTTTGGCTAAGCAAAAACATATTATTATTCCTATTGAAAAGAGTTGGTTCCCTACAAGATTCTTTTGGTTGAAAGAGGGGTAATTCCTCTTGAAACTATCACTTTGGTGAGACTTTTAAGATATTTGAACAAATTGAGTAGATTAGAACAAATCATTCTAGCGGGTATTCCAAAAAGGACTTGGATGAAACAAAATTGCAAGTGGATGAGTAAATGACACATTTACTTGAATGCGTGTCATAATTATAGTAAAGAAATTTTGCAAGATTATGTGAGTAAATGGAATTAGGAGAGAAGAAATGATAATGAATTTAATCTCAGAATAGACGAAAATATCTATATAGAAGCTAATATCTCATAGAAGTCAAAAATAAAAAAGTGAAAAAAAAGACCAAAAGAAATTTAAAAAAGAAAAAGAATTTGTATCATGCACATAAAAAATTATTCTATATTACATTAGATACAATGACATCAAAGATCATATGGCAACATAATTTAACAACTACTACTTTTTAAAAAATCAGCACTTCAGAATGTTGAAGTGTTAAAAAACTTCAATTTTATTCTATTCTAAAGGAGTTTGAACACCACCTCCTTGAGTCTTGTGATCAACCATACCATTTTAAAAAGAAAAGAAAAAGAAATCCCGCGGAAGCGCTACGAAAGATCCTATTATTCCTATAAAAATTTGAATAAATAGGTAGAGCTTGTGCATTCTAAACGCTGGTAGGTCAGCCATGGCTGCATAAAACCTTTAAAACCGTGCATATTTTGGTTTTGTTGGGGAGTCGTGACCATTAAATTTACAAAATACACAAAAATGAAACGCGACATAAAGAGAATCTCAACGTGGCATAATACCAGTCCATAATCAAGCCGTAAAAAGCGTGGAAATTGGATTTGTAGTAATTACATCAGGTTAAAGCTGTGAAATCTGTTTTGTGGTGGTTCGTGTTACCTTTTTGGCCAGTAGGAGCTTTGTTCTTGATATTTCGGTAAACTGCATTCATGTTGCTTTCTTGACCTACGGAGGCCAAGGATAGGTGGTTAAAATTGAGTTAAAACAGATGATTTTGTATTGTTCAGCAAAATGGCAGGGTCCAGAAGTCCAGCGAATTGACACTCTCATTAATCAGCAATGCGTTGGAGTGTGGCTTCGGGAAAACGAGGGCTTCAGGTGGGTTCTGCATTTTATTCAATGAGGAATACCTTTGTTCATATTTCTTTCTGAATTCCAAGGACCGTGCGTTAGGATCATTAAGTATGTTAGCAGGCCTTTACAGTCTTTTTTAAAAGCTGCAGAGCTTAGTTGAGTGACTTCTTTAAGTTATTATGGCTTTGGGCCAAATTGCACGTCCCTTGAATGTATGGTCACATTCAAGCAGCAAAAGGCCACTGCCCTGCAATTCGAGGTATTGTTTTAGCATAAGTAATCTGGAGGCTGGAGGGCAGTTTTCGATGAAAACCCATATCAAGGGCATTTCTAGAAAGGGTAAAAGATTGGCAATCAATAGGACCAAGTGCTTGCCTTCCGAAAGGGCTCGTATAGAACCTGTAGAATCCAATGGACTTGTTGAGTTGCCACTTTTCCCACTGCAGTTGGTGCTTTTCCCTGATGCAAGTCTGTCTCTGCAGATATTTGAATATAGGTACAGAATGATGATGCACACTATCCTTCAAACGGATCTTAGGTTTGGGGTAATCTACACAGACCAGGTCTCTGGTGTGGTTGAAGTGGGCTGTGTTGGGGAGGTTGTTAAGCATGAGAGACTTTTAGATGGCCGGTTCTTCTTGATATGCAAGGGGCAGGAGAGGTTTAGAGTGATCAGATATGTGAGGACCAAGCCTTATCTGGTGGCAGAGGTTCAGTGGTTAGAAGATAAACCCTCTGATGGACAGGAGGATTTAGATGAGCTTGCAAATGAGGTTGAGACCCAGATGAAGGATGTGATAAGGTTGTCTAATAGATTGACTGGAAATGCTAATAAGGAATCCCCTGAGAATCTGAGGAACGGCCTCTTTCCCACACCCTTTTCGTTCTTTATTGGCAGCAAATTTGAAGGGAAACCAAGAGAGCAGCAAGCGCTCTTAGAGTTGGAGGACACTTCAACGCGCTTGAAGAGGGAAAAAGAGACTCTGAGGAAGACCCTCAATTACTTGACAGCAGCATCTGCTGTAAAAGATGTTTTTGCATCATCTGATTGATAGGTTAGATCATTATTCAAAAGCTATTATACTATAGATGTTCCAAACTTTCAATTTGCCGAGATTAATGCCAGCAAGTCCCTTAAGTATTTCTAAAGAAGCCGTTTTTTTATCTTATCCCCATGTATTCATGCAAAGAGTAAGCATATATGGAGATAACTAATATTTTATGTGGTTGGCTAAAGATGCAATTGTCTAGACTTGAAAGAGAAAAAGGTCATTTGAATAATTAAAAGTAAAACGATTATGAAGGTTCTATGGAACATTTTTTCTATACAATTTTATGACACCCTATGTAGGGACACTTATTGTGGAGTTGCTTGCTACATAGTGTGGGGATGGAAACACGGGCTTACTTTTATATGATAATTGGAATTGAAACTTGATGAAAGCAACTTTGCTGTAGCTACTATGAATGGGATAAAATTGCACAATTTGAAGTTTGAAACAGTGTTTGTCTGAATAGCAGTTGTTGGGAAACTTCGGTCTAGGTATTGTCTATGCAGCAATCAGACTGCACTTTTGATGCATTTATTAATAAATTGAAAATGCAAAATGCATTGTATTCTATGTTTAATTAATTACTAAATAAGCTTAAATGTGCAATCTGTTGGCTGGGTTTCCTTATCTTATTTTGACTATTTTTTGAAGTAATGTAGAGATACTTTCATTCATATGCTTTTATATGCTATGTCAAAATGGCATCCCTGCCTTTTGTTAATTATATAAAATAAAGAGCAAAGGGCGGCAGATTTGTGCTGATTCTTTGCTAATACATTTACTTGCCAGGCTTCCTTGTCTTATTTCTTTGCGTGTAATTTTGAATGCTTGTTTCTAGATTATGTAGTTAGGATTGAGGTCCCCAACCCTTGCAACTACTGCTGGATTTATCTCCTACTTGCACTCTTATGCCTCGAATGCCTTACCTACTTCTCACCTCCTTTCACATCTGCTTTTTTTTTATCCATCCTTCTCTTCTACAGCTTGAATGCTGTTTCCTTCTATCTCCACTTGCAGGGCAACTAGTCAGTTTTCCTCCTTATATTCCTCTTTCATCACCTGCAGGTCTGCTTCACGCCACCCCTTGAGCTGGAATGCCACTGTAACACACCCAGCTGTGCTAAAATACCCTTGAAAAGAATCGAACTTAGAACCAAGTAGTTCTTGGACATATTGACCACAACCCTTTTCGACAACATTTAATATGTATTATTCTAATTCTATATCTTAATTAGCCAACTGTATAAAATCACCTTATCAACACTTGGCTGAAACTGACGTGGAAGGAAGAACAGATGAAAATATATTTATACTAGTTTTCCTAGAAATGGAATGTTTACCTTGGATAGGATTCAATCAGAAATAAACTATATTTATTGATTGCAATCATCTGTATCTGTGCAAAGTTATCACTTCTGGCGAAAGTCCAAGATGCCTGTGATTTTTCCCCTTTCCCAGGTAAAGTGAGAGTTTGTAGTAACAGCAATTGTTTACCATGCCTTAACCATCCAAGCAATAAATGGTGGATTACAAAACCGTAAATTACACAGTGTGGATAGATAAAGGCCAAAGGTAATGGTACTATACTACTAACAGAGGTAAGCATAAGATTGTGTATTAGCAAAACTACAGGCACCATGACTAGGAATTATGTGTAGACCTATTCATATACAATAATTTCCAAGAGCTTGCACGTACAATACCAGACTTCTACCTTTGATCTTTGTAGTCATATGCCGTGTTAACAGGATCTGTGCTTTGTCTGGGAGGTAATACAGACAGGCGATAGCCTGTTAGATCTAACAGAGAGAAATAATGTTCATACACAACACGGGGCAGCCATTGTTTTAGGTTAGCATGAAAAGCAGCTTGTCAAACATTTCAAATTTGAATGCAGTCAATGCCACATGTGTCAGGAAGCAATTAAGTTTCTCTCACTGAATGCAGTCAATGCCACATGTATCAGGAAGCAATTAAATTTCTCTCACTCCTTGCTTATGCTTGACAATGGTGGACAGCATTAAGATTCTCCAGCAGCTGTTTAATAAATTTGCATTATAGTTATGCTTACCAGGGCCTACGGAAGTTCGTGAATTGAAGTTTATTTGGATGTTTGAAGTCCAACCATCAACCTTTCATTTCCCCTGTTTTGGACTCTTCATCTGTCCTTACGAGTTCTATATATTTTTTGGGGGATTGAAACATTTGTCTGATTGATAAAAAAAATTCTTCGTAATTGCTGTGATCAATAGAGAGATGAATACACCACTACTCCCCTGGATGTAGCCAAACTGGTTTACCACGTAATTTTCTGTGTCTATGTTCTAATATCTTGTTTTCTATTTGCTGTTTGGTTTTATATATTTTTTATCTGTCTTGTTTACTTACCAATTGGTATCAGAGCCAAGGAGAATCAGGAAAACCATTTGCAAACAAGATGAAATTGGAGGAGACAGACAAATGGAGAATTGAGAAATGCTCAGAAGAGAACTTCAGGATGTGGAAATTGTAGCTTGAAGCTCTTTTGATTCGAAAGGATCTTTCAATCATGCTAGATTGAAAATAAAAATAAAACAGCTGGAATGTTGGATTAAGATTGGGGCAAATTGGATTGGAATGTAGTGGCGATGATTATTCTCACTCTATCCACCTATTTTTTCTTTAATGTTTCACTAGAAAAGATATCACAAAGGTTATGGATCATTTATCAAGCATGTATAAGATGGCCTCTACATCAAATAAGGCATTTTTGATGAAGAAATTGTATGATTTGAAAGTGAAGGTGGTAACGTCTCAAATCATTTGAACAAGCTCAACACCTTCATCAATTAATTAACTTTTGTCAGCATCAATTTAGATGATGAGATCAAGGCTATTTTGTTGTTGTGTTCTTTATCTTAAAGATGGGAAGGATTTGTTATGGCGGTTAGCAGCTAAGTATTTAGTGAGAAAGGAAGCATGCTAAAATCCAATGATGTTGTTGGGATTCTTCTCAGTGAGGACATAAGAATGAAAACCCAAGATACTATATTGTGAGACACTTTGGTAATTGAGAAGAGGGAGATCACACGAATGAGAAACAGATATTATAGGAAAAAATCAAAGTCTAGCAAAAGATCAAATGTAGAAGTATGAATATTAATTGTGGGTTTTGTGGTGAGGAAGTCCAGATGAAGAGAAACTGTTGGTCATTTAAAATGACTTAAAATCAGTCAAAAGAATATGCGGCAAATACAGCTTATGAAGAAGATGCAAGTACTCTTGTTTTGTCTATAGGAGAAGCAACTGCAGATGTTCAGGTGCTTGACTCAGGAGCATCGTTTCATGCATCATGCAGAAATTATTTAAAAATTATCAAGTCAATAATTTTGCTGAAATTTTCCTCAGACAATGAGTCTTGCAGTATCTTTGGCAAGAGAGATGGTGTATTAAAATTGGCAAATGACAATAGCTGGTTGCTAAAGGCTGTTAGATGTGTTCCTCAACTTGAAAGAAATCATATTACAGCTGGCAATTGGATGCTTAAGGATGCGAGTCAAGTATGTGGGAGGTGACAAAAGGAGCATTGGTGATTGCTAGAGGAAGCAAATCTGGTACATTGTATATGCTAGAGGGTCAGACAAAAGTGGAAGGTGCAATGGCAGTTGCTGGTGGTGGAACAAAACTTAGGCATAAAAGGCTCAGTCACACGAGCAAGACAGTTCTTGAGATCTTGCATAAGAAGGATCAGCTTCTAGGTCTCAAATCGGTAGATTTAGAGTGACATGAGCACTGCACATATGGCAAATAGAAGAGGACAAGATTCTCAACCAAGAAACATGAGATAAAGTGAAGACCGTTGGAATTCATGCATTTGGATGTCTTTGGTCCCTTATAGGTAGCATCTATTGGTGGGTCAAATTACTTTGTTATTTTTGTTGATGATTAGACTAGGAAGGTTTGGATTTATATGATGAAAAAGAAGTCTGAAGTATTTGGTATGTTTAAAGATTTTGGGGCACTTGTAGAAAATCAAACTTGCAGTAAACTTAAGTGTATAAAATCTGTTATTTGGGTTGAGTGTTGTTTAAAAGAATTTGACGAATATTGTGCAGTGACGAATATTGTGCAGAGAATCACATTAAGAAAATCAAGATAGTCCCTCCTGCATCACAAGAGAATGGTGTAGCAAAAAGGCTAAACAAATTTATTTTGGAAAGAGCATATAACTTGTTCTCAAACTTTGGATTACGAAAATGGTTTTGGATAGAGGTTGTAAATATAGTAGTGTACTTGATTAATAGAGGTAGGTCCATCCTCTCAGTTAGATTTTGAAGTTCCAGAGTAGAAGTGTCTAGGAAAGAGGATTTTTTATAATCATCTATGAGTCTTTCGATGTGAAGCCTTCATTCATATCCCACAAGAAAAAAGAACAAAGCTTGATGTGAAGTCTAAAAGGTGTATCTTTGTTGGTTATGAGATGAAAAATATGGTTACAGGCTATGGGATCCAGTAACCGAGTAAGCCACATGAAGTAGAGATGCAATTTCAACGAAAAGGCAATGGCAAATTTACAAGAACAAGTACAATCAGCTAAGGAGTATGTTCCATTAGAAGACATCACAAATGGGAGTGATTTGTTCAAATGAAAGGAGATTGTAAATCAGCCACAAGTGCAAGTTCATCCAGATACAACCATAAGTTTAGTCCCAAATTTCCATGACAATGGAGAGCAACACTATCCCATGTACTCATGAGGAGGATGCTTCCCAGGTATTGATTCCTTAGGTTCAAAGGTTGACTAGGAAGTGCAGGCCTCCAACAAAATATAATTATTTCATTCAACATTGGTTTCTTTCCAATGAAGAAGCGTGTGAAGATAAAGACAACAAACAGTGGATGGAGGCTATGAGAGATAGAGGGGGTCCTTGAAAGAAAATCACATATGGCATTTAGTATCTCTTCCACCTAATAGGAAAGCATTAAAAAATAGATGGGTATATAGGTTAAAGGAACAAGAAGGTGGGAAGAAGAGATTAGGGCCGGATTGGTGGTCAAAGAATACAATCAGTAGAAGGCCATTGATTTCATAGATTTTCACCAATCGTGAAAATTATCTCTATTGGAGCAGTGTTGGATTTAGCAGTTGTTTATGATCTTGAATTGGAGCAGTTTGATGTTAAGACAACCTTTCACATACTGACTTGGAAGAAGAGATGTACATGAAGCAACTAGAAAATTTTGAGAAAAAAAGGTAAAGAGGACTTGGTTTGCAGATTGAATCAAAGCCTGTATGGATTCAAACAAACTTTAAGGCAATGGTATTAAAAATTCAATTAATTTATGGTTAAGAAAATTTTGTGAATTTGATTATTGTGTGTATTATTAGACTTTGTAGGATGGTGGATTTGTACTATTACTGTTGTATGTTGATGATATGTAAGTGACAGGAACTGGCATGGTGGTAGTTAGCCAGCTAAAAGAACAGTTGGCTGAAAAATTTTCAATGAAAGATTTGGGTGCTACCAAAAAAAGGATTTTTTTGATATAGGAAGAAGAAAATAAAATTATCAGAGGAGAAATATATTGAATAGGTTTAGCTTGAAGAATGCTAAGACAGTGATATATCTCTCCTTAACCAGTTCAAATTATATTTTGAGATGCATTGAAGACACTAAAAGAAAAAACTATATGGAAAGAGTGCCCTAGTTTTTATGCTAATGGAGCCTTATGTAAGTTGTGACCGTCTGCACAAAACCCGACATTGCTCGTGCCATGGGAGGAGTCTATAGGTATATATGATTAATCTAGGAAAACTACACTGGCAGGCTGTAAAATGGATTTTGAGATATCTGGAGAGCACATCAAATCATGTATTCAGGTTTAGAGGGTGTTGACTGAGACAGGACTGGTGACTTGGATATAAAAGATGAACTACCACAGGGTATGCATTCAACTGGATTGCTTGGTTGCAGAAAGTGGTGGATCTTTTCACTAAGAAAGTAGAATATTTTGCAATCATAGGAGCAAAGGAGATGTTGCGGTTGCGAGGGTTACTATCTGAATTGGGCAGTAGACAACAAGACAACAAAAGTGCAATTCACTGAGCTAAAAATCTAGCTTCTCATTCATGAACAAAGCACATAGAGATTTGATAACATTTTATTTAAAATGTCCTTGAACAATGTAAGTTCAAGCTGGGGGAGATTCATACTAGCCTCAATCCTGCAAATGTATTTACTAAGGTTGTTTCAAAAGAGAAGCTGGAGTTTTGTAGAGCTTGTCTTGGTGTGGTAAACATGCAACAATGAGCTTGGAAAAGCGGGCGATATCTCAGTGCATGGCTATTTGCAACATGAATTGGACTTCAGGTGGGAGATTGTTCAGATGTGTGAAGTCCGACTGTCAAACCTTTCATCTCCCCTATTATAGACTTCTCATCTATCCTGATGAGCTCTGTATTTGTTTTTTGGGGATTGAAACATCTGTATGATTGATAAACTAACTTCTTTGTAATTGTTGTGATCAATAAAGAGATGAATACCCTTTATTTTCCCATGGATGTAGCCAAACTAGTGAACCACATAATTTGCTGTCTTTGATCTATTATCTGTTTTTTTATTTGCTGTTTGGTGATATATATTTATCTTCCTTGCTTACTTAACAATGTTTGAACTCAAAAGTCCTTCCCTGCTTTGTAGCTGACAAATTAAAAGGTAATTTCTTATCTCCTTCTTGAACTCGGACATTCTTTACTGGATATGAGCCTGCCTATCTGGGTCCATAATCTTCTCTCAATTAATGCTTTCCTTTGGGCGACGATACTTAAGTTCAGAATTGATGTTTGAACTCAAAAGCTCTTCGCTGCTTTGTAGCTGACAAACTAAAAAGTACTTATCTCCTGCTTGGCTTGGAAATTCGTTTACTGAATATTAGAACCCTAGATGGAACAGACTTCCCTTTTCATCCCTCTGTTAGTGACAATCTCTTCACCATTAGCCCAGTGCGTCCTCAGTTACACACATTGTTTGCAACTAGCCACAGCTCCCTTACCCTTCAACTTCCTAATTTGGATTTTTTCCAGTCTTCGATTACGTCTCATACCAAGGAGTTCTCCTTGAAGTTTATTCTGGAAAACTGAGTTTCTTGACCTTAGGCGATTTTTGAATTAGCACTGGAGAATCATTGACTTCTTCCAAGACAACTTATTTCTCTATCTTCATTTTGTAGGACAGGCCACAATTTCTGATTTATATGATGGCCACTGGATTACCCTTGGTAAGGATAGGGCTTTTAGTGAACTCACTGGATTTAAGATTGTTCAATCAACAGAGGAGGCAGAGCTTTCCATTGATGGACATGGCTTCTGCTCCCTCATCCTGCCATGATTGCTATTACAGCAGTTATTAAACTCAGTCCTTTGTTTTTAGCCGAAGAGGTTCAACCTGAGGCTTATGCTCCTGTATTGGGTAGCTAAAACGACTTTGTAGATACAAAATCCTCCATGAACAAAAGACAATTTATTAACCATTTGCGAATAAGTGTTACTCGTCAATATCTCCACATGGGATCAATAACTAGGGAATGACTGTCCCTATACATGAAGTATATGCTTGTGAGCAATAGGTTATATTGATCCTTTGTTAAACAACAAATCTTTTGGATCGTATCATCACAGATAAGGTTACTAGGCACAATTAGGCATGCAGTCTTACTTCTAGATTAGCCGGTCAATGGACGATTTTCTTGCTTCCCTTCAAGGATGGTTAACTAACTACGTCTTTTGTATACAAGACCAGAGGTCTGCAGTTGATATTTGTATTCAGATGATGAGTTAGCAGGACTAGTACTTTAGAACAAGTGGGAGCTAATGCAGAGAGGTAATATCCTATTAATTAGATAGAAATAATATTTATACAAAAGACAGAGTAGCCATGGGTATAGCTTATCATTGAAAGCTGTTTCTTTAACAGTTCAAATTCTAGTATAATCAATGCCACACATCCAAGAAGCAATTAAACCACTCTTTACTACTAGTTGCCTCTACCTGGTCCTGGGGGGTGCTAGGATTTTCGTGCATATGTCCAATAAGGTTGTAATTCAGCCAGGCTTACCAGAGCATTCAAAGTGGAGGTTCTCCAGTGGACCTCTGAGGTTCTCCCTACCCTCTAGTCGATAAACTAAAGGGTGAGTGATTCTCTCCCGCATGGACTCAGAATCCAGTTTTTTGAGATAAGCTCTGGCATTCCACGGTGTCTCATTCCGGGGATTTTCCTTCAAAGTTTAATCAAGAATAATTGAATTCCTTAACCTTAGACCAAACTTGTTTAGGGCGGGAAAATTATCAACTTCGTCCAAAATCAGTTTTCATTTTCTCCATATTGCAGAACAGGCTTATTTGCGGAATTCAGAATTCCCTTTCATGACCCATGTTTGAAATGTTTTATAAAAGCTATATTATAACATATTCAAATTGAACTCTCATTACTATTATCATTTTATGTTTGATTTTTCCACTAGGATACAGAACATGAGTAAGATCGGGAGGATTTGTTGAAAGGATGCAGCCGCAAGACTTAGAAGTCTCCTGGCATTCTCTTTCTTAATCTCTTTTCTCTTGAACAGACTTCTGTTTGCCGCTGCTGGAGTAGATGAGCAGTGGAAAGAACAAATAAGAGTGCACACAATTGGGAGTGCAGAATACACCATTTTTCTTAGCGTTCCTCTGTTGGCTGGAAGGACATGCAGAACATCCAGTGGGCATGGAAATGCAAGCGTCCATTCAAATTTCTTGAAAATCTGTGGCAAGTTGAAAGGACCCTTAAGATATTTAAACTTGAGGCAGAAAAGAGATTTGAGTGCGAGACGAAAGAGGATGACAAGAAGAGTTTTCGAAAAAATCCTTTGACAGTTCTCATGCCAAGAGTATTGTCAGTAAATGCTGTGATGAAGGTAGCACCGCGGTGAACAGCACAATTGTTAGTTTTTTAAATATTTTAAACAACTAAGAAGAGACTTTATGAAGTTTTGATTTATTTTATAGGTGAAATGTCTTTTTGGGACATTTGCACGAAATAATCAAGTTTAACTGGTTTTAATTAGTGTAGAATGTGAATGAAAAGAGGGAGTTGAGATTTGTAGCAATGGGAGAAATAAAGGTAATGTAAGAGTTTAAAATATTTAAAGGATATTCTTGAACTTATTCTAAATAGGTACACCATTGGTCAACTTTATATTTTGATTTACCTACATGGCCATGTATATATATATTGGAGGTCGGAAGATTTTCATTATCTTGGGTTAGTTTCTTGCCTAGAGATATCTTTGTATGAAAAGTAAACCCTATCTTTGCTTTCTTTTTTCAGTTTTTAGTTTTTAGTTTTAATTATAATCAGCAATCTAACAAGGGGGCTAAACCCATACACAAACAAGTGTGAAGGTATCAAAGAGAACAACACTAAAACATGGATGTTGACATTTACATGCCATCAACACCTTATTAACAACACACAAATAGAATAAGTGTTGTCAAAAACAAAATAAGTAGTACACTAACACAAAGGCTAGTAGCCCTCTTCAAGAGTGGGAGGGCTGCTCATTCAATGCGTGTGGAGAAGAGCGAGTTTGGAGAACTATTTTTCCTGCATTATTGAACAACTGTCTAGATGATGTTATCACTAGGATCTCCACAAGGGGGAGTCACTAATGAAGCACCATTTGGACTTTTGTTAGCACCAAGGCCGAAGTGCTGAGGAAGCTGAACATTGTCAGTTGAAGCTTGGAGCAGAGCAGGAGCAGGAGGCGAAGAATGGTCCACATAGCCAGAGGGGGCTACACCAGTAGGAGCAAGAGTGGTATCCACATGGTTTACAATAGGGGGATCACTCAGATTTGCAATTGGACCATGACTCAGATTTGTAGCTGGAACATCACCCCAAATTGGAGCTAGAGCTTCATCCTCATCGTCAACCTGTGAGGAGTCCTTAGAGGTAGAATCAAAGAGAGAATCAACAGTTCAAATTGTCAAATGATCATCATTTGCATCCTTCCACCAAGTGGTAGCACCTTTACAAGGTAGAAGAGAACTGTTTGTAGCAAAATGTCTAGTAGAGAAGCATCGCTGACATTGAAAGGGGAGACCCTCATAATCCAGTGATTGAGCCCAAGGCCTATCCCTAACCATGAGCACCGCATCCCCTAGCAATTGTGTGGAGATATCCATGTCAATCAAAATGTGAGCGTATGTAGAGTGGCCCAATGAAGCCATAACCTCATCCACCTTCAAGAAATAACCATTAGAGTTTACAATGGCCTCAAAGCAAGAAATTTTCCAAAAATGGAGTGGGCGATTGGGGAGACGAACCCACACAGAGCACAAAATGAGTAGTTCAATGAGGGGGGTTGAAGGAGACTATCCAGGGTTTGGCAAAAAGAGAGTGGTTCCACCAAACCCACAACTTGCTCAACACCAAATTACAGTCTTCAAAGGAAGAAAACACAACAATAAAAAAAACCTTTGCACAAAGGAAAAGTTCAATATTAGCATAGACTAAGGGTTGCCAAGAACTTGTTATCCAACGATGCAGATCCGAAAGAGAAGGCCAGAAACCAGTGAATCTACAAACCAACCTGTGACGTTGGTAGAACTCCACATCCAGGCCACATACTTCCATAGGGTAGGCCTTGGCACTGACAATGGGTCGAGCTTCACCTTTGGAAGAATAGTAGCAGTAAATTTTGGCAACATGAGCATAGCTCCATCCACCAAAAGAAGACTTTAGAGGGGGTGGATGGGAAACCCTTTCCCCGGTAGCAGTAACAACCCCCGAACCACCAACAACTAGGTGTGGAGCTGACTCTAGCCCATTAAGAGTAGCAACAAAAGCGACCCCATCAACACCAACGTTGTTAGGAATATCAAACATCATTGTAGCACCAGGAACGACAATCACAACATTTGTTGTGCATAGAGTCGTTGAATCCTTCATAGTGCATAGACCCATTGGACCAGAAGGAGCCGTTGTAGAGAGCGAGGGAATCCCTTCCTCGCTAGAAGCCCCAACACTCAACTCCCCCACAGGATGCCCAGACACAGGACCCACTCCAACGATTGAAATGTTGGGCAAGAGAAAGTAGCGAACGTCATTTTGAAAAATACCCTGGGCGGGAGAAAGTAGCAGAGGAAAGAGACTCTTTCTTTTTTTATGTTTACAATATTGAAGATGCATATATTGTGAAGTTTGCTTTTTGAAGATAAGTGAATTCAATATAGATTATTTCTTAAATTGTTTGGGAGCCTATAGTTTTTGGGGAATTATTCCTCTCTAAGGGTAATGAGATAAATTGATGGGCCACAGATTGATGCCCAATAATTTGGGAGTTTTAGGTAGGTGGTAATCTAGGAATTCAAGAATTCAAATCAAGTGTCATACCTTTTTGAGAAATACAAAGCAACTTGATGGAGTTATACTTGGTTCATGATTTGTTTTTCCTTAGAAAAGGCTTTTAAAGAATATGTATTTTTTAAATTTCATTCAAGTGTTGTATAAAATGTAAGCCTTAAGGGGTTGTTGGAATATGAAGGTTTACCTTAGTAAAATCACTTTGGTGTCTTGTTTAATTTTGTAATAAAATAATTAATCACATTTATGTAAGTTAATTATTTGAGAAGTTATATTTGAAATGTTTAATAAAAGCAATACTATAACACATTCAAATGTAACTCTCATTAATATTACCATTTTAGACTTGTAACTATTTATCTTCTCAAATAATAATTGGTTCTTGTCTACTGTAGAATGACCTTTAAGTTTCCAATGACAAAGTTGCTTGACATTCCAAGCACTTATGTTTTAATGGAAGTTTGATGACATTTTTACATATATAGGATTATTTCCGTAGGGTTCCAAGTTTACTGCTTTTGATAACAATGAGAGCCACTATCATGCATCTCCAATAGAGTATATTAATTTTGATAGACATAACAAAGGCAAACCAAATCTCAAAGATGTTAAATTATTGGCTCCATTCATGGTGCATAGATTGATTTTTTTTTTACCATGGAAGCATTTATGTTTTTTTCATGCCATGAATTGTCATGGTTTTGGTTTGAAGAATTTGCTTATGGTTTTATCTTTCTCTCTGTAAATTGTATACATTGAATGGAGGTATTATGGATTATTTCATAAGTATGCAAATTCTATTGGAATGCTATTAGATTGAGGAGAAAGTTGTATTGATCTAAGAAATTGTTTGGATTAATATAATATTGATTTTATCTTTGGTGGTGGGTTTTTTTCTCAAAAGGGTTTCTCCAAGTATATTCAATGTCAACCATGGAGCAATGATATTGAAGCAATCTGAGAGTGTAATGCAGATGTGGTGTCAGTCAATATATTATCATAGATGTCAAACATGGAACAAAGACAATGAAGCAATCTAGAAGTATAGTAACTATCAGTTGTACATTATCTTTTGAAGTTCATAATGAATATCCATATGTTGTGCAACAGTTGTATCTTATCTTTTGATATTCATATGGTTGAGTCAATTGTGCATAGTTAAAGTCAATTGTACCTTATCGTTTGAACCTTGTGATGAACTTTTTCATGCTATAAGTGTCTTAAGTTGTACAAAATAGTTTGGCTCTTAAATGTTGTAAGATGTCAGTTAACTTCATGTATGCACTTGGGTGTCAGACTTCATTTGTGTTATGAAAAAAAATGCATAAGTTTTCAGATTAACTAAGGTATAAATAATTCATCCTCTTAAAACAAAGTCATAGAAATCTGATCTGCATTTTTCCGCTTAAGAAGATATTGTCTTGTGGTTCAAAAGTTCAAGTTTGTAGATAACAAGATGTTATATTTATAGTTTCATGCCATGTCTTCTTTCACAAATAATGTTAGAGATGTCTATTTACCTGACCATACCAAGGTAGAGAAAAATGTCTCTGAGGACAAGCCAAAATGCTCTACATTCTACCATACTGAATGACATTGTCAAGTGGTTTTGAGGACATGACAAGAGAGGTCTAAGGCATATTTTATTCAAGTTTCAAATGATTTGGTGTATCACAAGTTCAATTTTCAAAGTGTTAGAGTGATACAGTGAACCAAGTATGCTTTGTTATCATTAGTACAAGTGGTTTCTACACTTGCACTAGCATGTAACAAATAGATACCATAAAAGAATCTTACAGGGACACTTTGCAAGAGTAGTATTGCACACATCTTGATCCACATGTTGACATTCACTTCTCTCTGGTAGTGCAAGATGACAAAAGTTGGATAGTTTTGGGGTTTGTTGTTATTTGGGTTGACAAGGGCATGGTCCTTTACTTGTAGTATGATCTTGATTATTTGCACCTACTTTGGAAGATATTTTGGGGAGTTACTAGGTCCTATTGAACCTTATGATTGTTAGTAACATATTATTTCTTTTAGCATATATGATTTGAGGCTAACTAGCAAAGTGTTGCAAGTTTTCACTTATACCCTATCTTGAAGTTGATCTAATTGATGTTTTGAATGGTTGCAGAGGATATAAATAGAAGAACTAAGTTGTTATAATATGAAGTGTGTGAGCAAAAAATACAACTGTAACATCCACATATAGTAGATGTATCTTTTATAATAGTTCAAATGCCAATCTTTGTAAAGACATATTGTCTTAAGGGAGTTGTACCTTCCTTTGAGTTGTAGCCCATAAAGTGTATTGTACTCTCATTGTAACTTGTGAGTCTAGATTAGGACAATAGATCCAGGTAGCTTGCTCATGGTTTTTCCCTTGTTGGGTTTCCCATGTAAATTTGATGTCCTTATGTGCAATGGTGTTATGTGTTATTATCTTTCTAAATTTCTCTTTACCAAATCTAGTTTGAAGTTAAAGTTACTAATTGAATTGATTGAATTAGTATTTTGGTGTGTTCAACAATTGGAATCAGAGAAAGGTTCCTTTGAATAGCCTAACAACTAAGGTAGATCTTGGAATTGAACACATGGGGCCTAATGCACTACCCAGTCCTCCAAAAGATGACAAGGACATAACAGACTTCAATGAATATTGTGAGGTTGACATGGAAGGATAACTCATCTACACTAGAAGATCTAAATAATAATAAAAAATGGGAAACTTAAGATCAAACTCGGAATCTAAAGAAACAAACACCAATTTGAAAGTTCAAGTTGAGGAAGGAAAGAGAGTTGTGGATTTCCTAAATAATAAATTCAATGACAAGTTAGTTGAATGTTCCAAACTCAAAGAAGTTGTCTTTCTAAGGAAAGAGTTGGAGAAAGCAAGGATCGGGTTGATAAAGGTCTAAGAATCCAGAAAAGCTCCAATACTCTTGATAAAATAATCAATAGCCAAAAATCCTAGAAGGATAAGTGTGGTCTTGGAGTTGAAAGGGGCCATAATTCAAAGTTAGATACTTCTAAAGATACTCTTGAGATGAAGAATAATGAAGCTTGTGTTGAGGACTCTGAGAATACCAAAGATGACAAGTAGTACTTGGATAATAAGCACACAAAGGTCAATTATTAGAAGAAAGGTTTCAAGAGATCCTTCCCTAAACAAACTTATATTCCTAGGTATTCTCAATCCTTTCAGGGTCATTGTTATTCTTGCAATAAGTTTAGTCATAAAGCCTTTTATTGTAGAACCAAAGTGAGAAGAAATGATTACATTGATAGAAAATCATTTATGCCCTCAAGATGCATGAGATCTCATCCATTCTATGGTTATTGTTATGCATGCAAACGTTGGTCATAAAGCTATATATTGTAGATCTAAAGTAAGAAGAAATTACTTTGGTCTAGATTACAGTGTTGTCTACTACAAGTGCAATAACTTCAGACACAAAGAAAAGTAATATATGAGTAATACTGTAAAACCACCTACTTAGAACAAGAAGAAGGATAATACTTTAAATGAACAGAAGAAGGAAAAAAAGTTTCAAGAAATAAACTGTTAACCTTATTATGATGAGATTACTAAGAGGGGAGGGGTGAATTAGGAATCTACCAATTTCAACATTTAAACACTTTTCACTTATCCACCAATAAAACAATTTAACAATCAAAATTAAATGAGAAACCACCAAACATTCAACACATATACACAAGATTTTTGGTATCGTGGAAACCCAAACTAGGGAAAAACCACGGCGGGGATGGCACCCACAAATTTGTACTCTTCTGAAGTATGCCCTATGAAAGGCTTTACCCTATTAAAGGCATTTACATATACATGACAAAATGTAACCTTGTGAGGGGATTTACCTAAAGCTCATAACAAGCTTGTACCTTGTAAGAGGTAGCCATGTGGGAGGACTTTGAACACTTAACATAGTGTCACCATATAGGATTTCAATACAATACAAATCTATTAAGGTCTACGTCACTTGAGTTTTTCCAGCACTCTATTGTAGTTGTCAATAAATAACATGTAAGAATGATTTGTGTAATAGAAACGTTCTCTACTTGATTGGATCCTTTGTGGCTCAGAAAACATTCATCACATACCTCTCTAACACTCAGTTGGACTACACCTTCTGTCTCAACTTCTTTCTGCATCGACACACGATCAACCCAACATATTCACCTTCTTCGTTTCAATTTTTATGTTTTCCTTCTCTCTTAGGTTTCCACCGTCATAGAAAACCCTACAATGTAATACCTTCTCAATCTGACCATACACTTGGCTTCATATCACATATCTCAATGTCCAATTAGAAATCCACTGACCACGCCATTCTGACTTCGGATTTAATCAAGAAATTAAATCATTTCATAAAGTATTTCCTTCTTGATCAATCAGCTTGCACAAATTACCTTAGCACGCTCACCTCGATGATATAACCATTAAACGATTGTTCCCAGCTGTCCATGCACATTCTCCAATGAATTATGACTAATAATATTTGATTATAACAACAATTTAAATCACCGACACCGATCAAACCGTTTGCCGCTTAGAGACTTAACACTTTTTCAAACATATCTGTTTAACCTTGAAATATCTCACATATGTTCACCAAATGAATCACGGTTGTAGGATTAACATCTATTAGCTTTAAGTAACCTTCACAAAACAACCGAACACAAAACAATCAATCACATAGTAAAAAATGATTGAGTAATCTTACTCCTGATAATTACAATCTTAATCATTTTCACTGTCTCGGATTAACTTCATCAATCCAAACTCACCGGTCACCATAACTAGTTACGACTTTACATATGGCATCCAAAAATGTTTCCAAATACTTCTGTAGAATCACACCTTAAGATATATTTGTTAGCATGATGTATTGTACAATCATCATCATCAACACACAAAAATAATAGTTGACATCAATGACAATACTATAATTGATCATTGCTCAACCATACTTGTCATATCAACCACTTCCTTCACTTTAATGCCTAGCATCAGTTATGTCAACATAAACAAGAGAAAGATAATGAAAAGAAACTTGACACAATGCTTTTACGAGTTGCACAAAATTCTTAATAGATTGAGCTAGAGCATTGACTCGAGGGGAGTCACAATTTTCAAGTCATTCAAACCCCTATAAAGCATAAGTTGTTGAATTTTATAACATACAAGTTGACTTATGACACCTTCTCTTAAGGATATGATTTACTAGAAAGATCAACACATTTCCTCAAAGTTCCGAAGAAAAAATACTTTTTGCGAAGGTTTACAGATTTTTTTTGTCTCTGTGCTAACATAAAACAATGTAGCAACAACTTTCCAACAAGGACAAGGTGCATACACTACAAGATTGTTAGGGATAATGTGAAGAGTATTTATGTTTCATCTAATCAATATGATCTCATTTGAACAAAAAAATTGTAAGGAATGAATTTAAGGATCTTGAGTGCAAACCCTAGCGACAATATTCATAGGCATTCTTTATTTCTTTGCAAAAACCCTAGTTTCATAATGTTAGAAGGGCTTATCATGGAAGCTCCGAGGGTAATTGAAATTGATGGTAAGCCAAGACCCAAGTTAAAGAAGCATCTTTTCAACACAAGGGAAGTAGATAAAGAAGGGCATTCTCCTTTTTTGAGGGGGATGTAATGTACACAAAAGATTTTAGGATATACATTCATGCACCCTTGAAAAAAATTGATCATACCGAATTTGAAGAGATCAGAGATCAACTTTTGGAGGATGTTGATCAATACAAACTGAAATATGTAAATGTCTAAGGAAAACATTTAAGCATGTGGAAGGATTACACTAGTTTCAGTCACGAGTGAGAATGGATAAACAATGTCTCGAGAATAATTCATGAGGAATTTGTCTACCTTGATAAACTCATAGAATCATTAAGGATAGGATTAAGGTTCTTAATGGTCTATGCTCCACCAAACCAATCTCAGTGATGAAAGCTATCAAGAATGACAAGGTCATATAGGAGCTAAGTTTGACAAAATAACCCTAAGCATAAAATATATAACAAATCTAGGGGCCCGATGCTACTATGGGAATTTCTTATGAGGTTTTTTACACAAATAGAGAAGGATCCAATACAACTATAGCCATCTACACTATCTATCAGATGGTTAAAGAGGGAAAAGACTTCAACCATTATGAAGTAGTGAGAGAATAATTATTGAATAAGATGAAAAGAGAAAGGGAAACCAGATACAATTTTAGGCATGAAACTCTCATTATTTGACTTATGTTTAATTTCATGAATGATCTACCTAGATTTAAGGGAAAATACAAAAAAAACATCCATATTCCTATACAAATCAAAGATCACATGAGGATATTTGATGATAGCAAAAAATGTAACACAATGTATTGGGGGCTATTAAAAAACTTATAGATTGAGATACATGACAGATATAGGTTTCCCTTTAATATTGTACAAAGGTACAAAAAATAGAATCACCTTCAAGGTTGATAAAGAGGACTATTACATGGAAGCATTAGTACGTATGACTATATGGATACCAAAATTTCCCTATGAGGCCTCCACACAAGATTTGATTGCATATGTTGATATTTTGCTCAACAAACCAAAGGATAAAATGGTAGAAAGGTTTGGTATTTATGATGAAATCACTAATAAGTTGAACAAGAAGAAGAAGAAGAAGAAGAATATTTTTATTTTTGGTGAAGGGGAAATGTTAGTGGTATCCTCACTCTTTTTGTTCTTCATAGAATAATTTCCTTTATTCTCCTTTTATGACTCTTGAAGATGAAGTCATGAAGTCTCCTTTTTACCATATTGGTCCTTCTGTATATCTTTGGCTCTTTAGAAATGTCATTCCCTTTATATGTAGGCTTTAGATGCACTATCTATTTAGTCGTCTTAGTGGTTAAACCCTAACTTCTTTTTTGGATGATAGGATTTGATGATCCGCCAACCTTGGAAGTTCCCTTTGCTCTACCTTAATTTTTTTCAGTTATGGTTTTAAAAGGCCTTTGGGGGAAAGATGATCTTCCATCCTTAGAATACTCCTCTTTCTCTAGAGACCTTTCTTTTACTTTCAAGTAATGTCATCATAGAATATGGGGCACTAATCCACTCATTGGTCCAATGGACCAACTATTTCTCTTGTTCATCCAAGTTTGCAACTTCAATTATTGAGGTATAAAAACTGAAGACATGTTTATTAAAGATTCCCCAAGATATATAGGAAGGGTACGATGTCTTTCCATATTCTTTTAGACCTTTAGAAATCATAATACCTGCATCCACATTTGCAAAGACTAGATTCACTCTAAAAAAGTATTTGATTCTAACTTTGCATTCATCCATGAAAACAACCCAAAGATCTTCTATTTTAGGCTCATGCTTATAGAATGATCTAATGATTGGGTTGATCTATAGAATAGCCCAAGGTCGAACTAGAAACAATAAAAAAAATGTAAAGGAAAAGGACGAAAAAGGGAAAGATCGAGGATCCTTTGATTTAAATTGAAACAAGGAAATCCTGAGGCTTGAACTCTAAAAAAAAAGACATAACAAAGAAAGGGACAAGGGGGAATAAAAGGGAACACTAGGAGAAAAAAATTCCCAAGAGAACTAAAACGGGGGTCTCCATTTTTCCAAGTGGAAAAAATGGGTGTGAGTGCAAAACACAAAAAATAGCCACCAAACAAAAAATGTTCTCTTGGTATTTCTTCATCATCAAGTTTCCCAAAACTAGCCCATGAAAAACATATTATTTAAATACAAATATTTCCAATAAACTATAATTAAATCCATGTGTATTTATGACTTAGTATTGAAATCTCATAGCATCTGCATTGAATTCATTCCTTCAAGGTTTTAGAAAAGAATATTTAAGGGAAGGTTTGGGTCAAGTTTGTTGAATTCAGATCACTCTTCTTGTCATAACCTGAACATTTATCTATTATATTCTAGGCATTCATATCCCTAGTAGAGTTACTGTTGATTCTCTTGAACCTATTACCAAACATGCATCCATATCCCTGGTTGATATTACTAGAATCACCCATGAAGTTTAATTGTGCATGCATGTTTCAATATTTTATTTTTATTTTATTCTTTTTGTTGAAGCTCTTTTGATGAAATGATCAACTTCTAAAAACTTTGAAACTTTGTGAAAGGGTTGAGAAACACCATAGTCATTCAAGAAGGAACATAATCTTATGATAAACCTAACCCAAAATTACTTATGACTAAACCAATCATAAAACCTGATTTATTTTTTATTTTTTATGGAGTTGAGATTCAACAAGCTTACTTAGATCTTTTAAACCTTAGATATAAACCAATGGTTTCATCCAATATACCTTGGTTGAATAGTTTTGTAAGGCCTCATGTTTCTTAATATTGACAAATTAATACTACAAATACTAATGTATGAAGGCCTCAACTTTGAAAGGAAAATTTTATAAAGATTCAACCAAAAAGACCACACACCAAGGGGTGCAAGAAATGCAAACGAGAAGCACAACAAAATAAGAAAGGCTAGAAAGGAAAAGAAAGAAAAATAGAACACACAACAAATAACAAAGACTCTTATTCTAACTATAATACAAGGAAGGAGAATCTAAGTCTTCTCAATATTTGAAATAGTGTTTGACATATTTTCTATTGACTAGAAATAAAACAAGTTCTTGTAATTTGTTGATTCTGAACGTGTTATCACCTAATACTTTTTCAATTTGGTAAGGACCTAACCAAAGATGTTCAAACTTTGTTTTATTACCATTCCTTTATTTGAATTTATGCCACATGAGGACTAGGTCAGAGATTATAAAGGTTTTAACTTTATCCCTCTTGTCAGAATAACATTTGATTATGGTCTGATGTTTATGACATTTTCCACGACTACTATCTATTTTTATTATAATCCAACAAGCTCACTAACCAAGCTTGAACCTTCACATTTCCTCATATATGACTTTTTGTGATTTTGAGAGTACAAATCCTAATATTCATGGGGAAAATAGGCTTTAGATTTTACAATAGTTGTTTTAGGGAATTTCCTTAGGCATCTTTGACTCTAATTGATCAATCCACAGGGTAAACTTTAGCTAGGTATGATAGCCTTCAAGAATTCTCTCTTTCAATCACTTGATTACCATGATTAGGTTCTTGTTAGTTGATTTTGTGACATTGTTATGATTCACTCTCTCCTATTTTAAATAATAGCTTTGTTATATATATATATTCCTATTTTAAATAATAGCTTTGATATATATATATATATATATATAATAGCTTTGATATATATATATATATATATATATATATATGTACATATGTATGTATATATATATATATATGTACATATATATGTATAATCATATTCGATATGCTTGACTACATACTTTATATATATAAAGTGAAACATATTCCTTATATTCGACAAGGTTGTTGTTATATCGATCGTAGTCGATGTCTTACATACATTATATATAAGTTACAATAACTATCGTATGATAGTTATCGTAACACATATATTAATATGTGTTACAATAACTATCATACGATAGTTATACGTAACACATTAGTGCTATGGAAACAACGCTTTACTTTGTGGATAATCAGCATCATACGAAACGACATGTCTATGTAAAGACATGAGTGTACGTGGCATAAGCCATGTACAGTCATGTCTCTACGTAGACATTACTGTTATGTTTTATATTTATATACCTTCGTATATGTTGTGGAAACATATCTATTACAGAGTTCATATTACTACCACAACACATGCAAAGAACATACATTTGCATTTATAATTCAATAAATATTCAGAAGTATATATTGTGAGTAAAATAGCATATTAGATTCTCTCTATTAAAGATCTACATTCCTAACACTCATATATATTCTCTATAGGACGGTCTTGATTTCACAACATGGCATCAGAGCCTAACCTATAAGAGAATAAAATATATTCACAAGCAATCATTGATAAATTGGCAACGATATTGGTGAAGAAAGAATTGCTAATATATATATATATATATATATATATATATATATATATATACACTCACAGCAATACAATTCTGGGAACAGTAATATCGATGAGCAATGTATTATCGAAACAAAGTCACTTCGGCAGAGTTGTTACTGTCAGACGAGATACAAAAAGGAACCCTCAAAATGATAAGTTACACCAATGAAAATGAGAAAGTAGAGAAGTGTGAATGGGCATGATGCCTCATAACGAGCACATAGATCCCCAAACATTTGATAAAAAAATATTTCAAGAATTCTCGCATGCAGACGTGAATACGTATAATGGTTTGGTAAAGTATTCTCAGAGAAACATGCAGAGTACGGGAGCATAGACAACAAGCGAAATGTTTGACAGAATGCCCTGAAATGATATATGGAGTAACTGCATACAATGATTTGTATGAGGGCTTTGAAAGTTCTAAATCAACACAAATAATACAAGGCAGCGTATCAAAATCTTTATTGTCTTCCGCATGGGAGAATGAAGATTGTGTATGTTCATACATTAATATTGTAATAAAAGAGATTTATACATGGACATTGATGGCACTCTCTGATATATTTGTGCATAATGTTGAATCATAGTCAACATATTCCTTAATAATATGAAAGAGAACATAGTACTAACATCCTCCAGAGTATAACAACAATAATCTGTAATATCCGATCAAAGTATTACAGAGGGAGACGACATAAAAATGGTTCAAAGGATCATTTCAGAGCGTAGCAATGAACATGTGGGTATCGCAACAGAGCATAAATTATGTCTGGTTGGTACGGGGTATAGATAATGATGTACAATTATCAAGACTACGAGGACTGAAACTATGACAAGGCACATAATATTATAAGATAGGCCATGATTAATTTTGGCATCGAAGCATCTAATACTGAAAGTATAAGATTGGCTATGGATGGTAGTGATGTGTATAGTCAAACGTGTATGGTCAAGGATCATATGTGGATTAATAAGACTGGAGGAGACAGGGAACACATACATGATAAACAGTACAAATCAGCGTAGTGAAGATCCAATATGTCTCCCAATAGACATGTGGATATAACAAAAGGTGATACGATTCATCGGTGATAAAAGTATATATGTTTGATCAATATAGACAACAACATATATAATAGTACAAACAAGCTTTAGAGGGAAGAAGATGCGATGATAGAGATATCTATGCTTGGTGATTATCTCATAAATTGATGTGACTAAACTAATAAGTCATATCCTAAACATCAATTATCAATACCCAATATTACTTATTAATTAATTAAAAAGATATGATACTATAACAGAATAAATAATTATGAATCAATAAAATGACTATGAATTGTTACGAATATACATATTTGTGTCTTTTACACATAATTCCTCATCCTAAGCATATGATATAAGAAAAAAATACAAATTAATGGAATAGGAATTAACAAATGAGGATATATGTATTATGCAATGGAGAGGAGAATAGATTGGAGGGTGATACAAATCAACAAGGAAGGAGTCTAGATTGGTCAGAACATAAGAGGGAGATCAGTTAACATACAATCTTACTTAGATAATTATTGAAGATGACTGAACATTCAACCAACATATATGGATATTTGAATTGGCATAGAAAAATATTGTTGAAAGCATTATAAATTGGTTACACACACATCATTCATATCATGCATAGCATCATTCGATGAAGTGAGAAGGATAAGTTAAGGTAATTGTCCCAACTATCTAAGTTAATCGAAAAAGGGGATAGTAAAAGTGGGATAGTAACCAATGATTAATATAATCAAATACTGATAATGTATGAAGTCAACATCTAATCGAGAGTTATCATAATAAGATGTGATTAGTAAAGAAGAAAATTAACATAAGGATCAGAATGAAATTGATATGTTATGAAGAAGGACAATGGGTACGAGTATCATATTAATGGGCTCACCTTACGAAAGGAAATACTTGAAAATATTTGAAAAGATAAGTATCTCATGTTTTATTAATCCATATGAACTTGTAGTTTGTAATTCATTAAATAATAAATGTTGTATGCTTCTATCATTTTTATGTTCTGGATAGTTTAGCTTTATGAACTATTCGTAATCTATCTCTAACATACTTTCAGGATGAAAGCATATGAATTCCAGATTCAGAGGGAGTCTGACATCTTCAAAAAAGTCAAGAAGTTGGCAAAATTTAGCTTCTAAGGAAACAAATGATTCAGTCAACTTGTGACAAACTCAATCATATTGATTGAGAGGGAGTTCACTATTGAAGGTAAAACAATTCTAAGATTATAGTAGTCAGAACTTGTGGATAGAATCGCCGATGAGATGCACGTGGATAGAATCCCTAATTAAGGCATTCCATACATCATGAGACTAAAACTCATTGAGATAAACATCATACTAGAGGTCCTTATTATCTTCCCTCAAGTCCAAGAGGGAGTGTTAATGTTGCGGCCTTGGAAAAGATAAAAAAATGCATCTTATGTTGGCCGATGTAACCTTATGACTATTCAAATTATTCATATGAACAAGGTATGCCTTCATGACAGAGGGAGAAGCTAAAGGATCTACTTCAGTAGATATTTGAGGATCTTGATACAGAGGGAGTAGACCATGTTTTGTTGGTTCTCTAGTAATAAAGAAATTGTAGCAGATAATTATGATTATTACCATGTGAGAAGGCTATATGTCAGAGGGAGAAGGTAGAAGATCAAATTAAGTTTTCACCCCATGATCTTGGTCATACAAATTCAGAGGGAGTGTACCATGTCAAGATGGTGTATACTTTGTAAGCTCAAGACTATGAGACAGTGCAAACAAATGAAATTCAGTGGAGAACAAACGACCGATATTCTTACCAAACCCTTTGCTAGAAAGAAGATTGTGTACTTTCAGATAACCTTGGTATGTTGAGGAGTAAAAGCCTTAGCTGAAAAGAAGATTTCAGCTTCTATGATCCATCATTTTGTATGTTAAATGATTCTTGTCTTTGATAGACAAGTTTAAGGTGGAAGTCTTGGTTTCCACTCTCTGGGATGAGCCATGGTGGATTCACCCTCTAAGAAGAGTCAAGGTGGATGTCATATGTGTGACTTTATGGGCCCATTCATTTTGTGTTATATTATGAAAGGTGACGATCTTTTATATGTGTTGGGTTACTATTGCTAGGTGACGACTTAGACAATAGCTTAACCTAGTGTCAGGTATGACTATGTATTGTAGTCACTAGTCCTGACACTGAATTTTTGGAGTTATTAAATCCAGTTCCAAATCGGTCGGGGATTATAACATGTAAATCAAGATTAGACTACATTAAGTTGTTGTCCCGAAATGTGTCGGATATCTTGATTGTTATCGCTAAACATAGTTCTAAATTAGTCTGGGATTGTGATAGCTCTTCTATTAGGATGAGTACATTATATTAATGTCCTGAGCTGTGTCAGATATCTTGATATGAAGTTATGTTTTAGTTATCACTAAAATCCAATTCCGAATAAGTCGGGGATTATGATAACATGTGCCTCAGGTTTTGATCTGAATTGCACCGGATATCTTGACACCATTACTTATCACAAATCCAGTTCCGAATTGAGTCGGGGATTGTGATAATTTTCTATCAGGTTGAGTATGTTTTGGATCTTGCTGGTTATCCTGAGATAAAGAGATTAAGTGTTTATCCAGTTCTGAATTGAGGCGGGGATCACATAACACTTACATCTTGAGATATTGGTTCTAATCAATCCTTTTTTTCTAAGGGGGATTTTTAAATAATAGCTTCAATATGATTGGCTTATATATATATATATATATATATATATAT
>MU228384.1:4291768-4303209 GCA_018584345.1 Thuja plicata | reverse complement strand
AAAAGAAGTCCAATTTATAGAAAACCATGGAAAGAGAGTGAAGAGTTTCTTGAAAAGAAACAGTTGTCTCTTCATTCTCCATTTGAGACAAATAAGCAAAGATTATTTAAATAAAAGGGTGAATTATCGCCACATAAGTGTCCTTTCACATGGAATTACGGAATTCCTTTTTGAGGATAATTCATCCAATAATTAAATAACCTTTCAATTCCTTTTATGTATATTGGCTAAAGGGGGTGGAATTGATTTAATTAAAAGCACTTAAGACTTTAGGATTAAATCAATTAATCATAGGAGTTTTTAGCTAATAATCATTGAGAATTTAGGAATTAAATGTAATGTCAGATATATTCAAATTTGGGTTTTCTGCATTTGAAACTCAGTCAATTAAAGTCAATTAGGAGAAGAATTTGCCTAATACAATAGGACTTCGAAGATGAGAAAATTGAAGGAATGCACCAAAATTGATTAGGATTATTAGGTGCCAATTTTGGGGTGTTACATTTATAAGTTACGATAACTATTGTATGATAGTTATCGTAACACATAGATTAATACATGTTACAATAACTATCATACGATAGTTATACGTAACGCATTAGTGTTATGGAAACAACGCTTTACTTTGTGGATAATTGGCATCATACAAAATGACATGTCTATGTAAAGACATGACTGTACGTGGCATAAGCCACGTACAATCATGTCTCTACATAGACATGACTGTTATGTTTTATATTTATATACCTTCGTATATGTTGTAGAAACATATCTATTACAGAGTTCACTACCACAACACATACGAAGAATATACATTTGCATTTATAATTCGGTAAATATTCAGAAGTATATACTATGAATAAAATAGCATATTAGATTTTCTCTATTAAAGATCTACATTCCTAACAATCATATATATTCTCTATAGGACGGTCTTGATTTCACAACATCCTACACATAGATAATTGAGTTACACACCATTTTTTGTCTTTTTGTGCTACTTCTCATAACAACTATGTTGTTTTTACCTAAGATACTAGGTAGTTGGGTTATACACTCTCTTTAGATTTATGTGCTACCTATCATAACCAATTTGTTTTCTTTACCTGAGTAGGATACGTGGTAGTCTAATTAAAAACCCTCTTTAGGCTCTATGTTCCACCTCATATAACCATTATTTTGGCTTTACCTAAGGAGGTTATCCCACATGTTTTTACATTTATAATGTAGGTGAAGCATCCCACCTTTTATGGGTACTTGGAGTTAATGCGCCTCTTGGATGTTTATGAACTTATTTTGTATGGTAATTACTTAGTTAGAGTGACTATATTTGACTTATAATTCTCTTTCAATGTCTCTTTTTATCTCTTTTCAAATTCTATATTGTTAGAATAACTGAGAGGGGGGGGGGTGAATCAGTGGCCTCAAAAATTAATCCAATAAATCAACCCAAAAATTTATACCACAAATATAGACCTTTGGTTTTCTTCAGTCCTACAAGATGTATGTCTTTAAATAATCTTATCAAATAACTACTGCTCGGAGTATGTTGTTTTATCCTTTTTCTTAAGCTTTACCGAATAATAGTCTAGCCTTTACCGAAATACAGTAAATAACTTAGTTTTTACCGATCAATCCTATTTTAGTAATGTGTAAAGAAAAACATCAAAGCAATGAACCATATACACATTTGACACATGGATTTTTAACATGGAAACCCTGTTAGGGGAAAAACCACTTGGGATTGGTAACCCAAAATTTTCACTCTTTTGAAGTGAGCTTAGTGAAGAGCCAACCCTGTTAAAGGTTACAAACACACTGTTAAGTGCGACCTTGTTAGAGGATTTAAAACTAACTATTTTACACTTGATATCTAGCATTCACTATATGATATATTCATGAGAAACCTTTTGATACTCCTTGGGATGTATCTCAATATATAACGGATGGTTAATTCTTACTCTGTTAAGAGATTTTATGAATCAATGGTTAAACTGAAACAGGATATGATCTGTTCATAAATACAACTCAATCTTTGCAGATGTTCAAATCTATTGTAAGCTCATAATACCTCTCTGAACAATATTCTCTTATGTTCCTTTTCTCCACTTCTTTGTACTCGGTGAATGTTGTTGCTTCTTTGTTGCTTGGTGTCTGCAGAAATATTAGCTTTGTTCTTCAGCTTGCTTGATCAGGTTTGTATGAAGACTTCTTATCTTCACCAGAATTATCTTCAACATCCTCTCTTTCATAATGAATAGCATGTCTCTTTTTTAGACATGATTTCACCATTTTCTAAGTCCTTGTCTTTCTTGTTCTTGACGTGATCCTCAAATCTCATCATTCTTTCTTTAAAGCTTGCTTTAGTTTTATCCCATAGATTTCTTCTTAACAACTGGAATAAAACTAGCTTTAAATCTCTAGCTTATCTCTAGCTTTTAACTGGTCGATAAAAACAATGTAATCAATCAGTTAACTCTATATTTAGCTCCTACCTACTAAGTCTTTTGTCATTTCTGAACTCCAGTTCTGATCAGTGTTTAACTCCTTGTTTTCTCGGTCTTGACTTTAGTTGTCCTCGGGCATCTCTGTCCGTCGGGGTTGTCTATTCGTCAGGAAATATTGTGACTTTCAGTTCTTCTCGGGTATCACTTTGGTTATGCTCGGTAATGCTTGCTTGGGTATCTTTCTCGGGTATCACTATGACTCTTTTCAGGGTTTTCTATCTGTCGGTGTTTGTTGTCACTTGGTGTATACTGAACTTTTATGCATTACTGATAACATAACATTTATCTCTTTGGTTCTTTGAAGTCTTTGACAATATGTATATAACCAATCAGAGTATATCAAGTTGACATCAATGAAAATACAATACATTAACTGATTTAATGTCTTGCATTAACTTTCTGCAGCTCTGTGATCATCAAATTAACATCTTCAAACATTCAATCATTTATAGTTCATCAATCTCTCGCTTTGGCATTGATATCAACATACTACATAATACTAATACAATCTTAAATATATCCGTTGTAGTTCATCGATCTCTACCAAACTTATTTTTCTATAACCAATACAAATGTCTGACTCTCGGTAAGCTCTTCTAGCTTAGATTTGATTCTTGATGAGTACTTTCTTCATTATTCATTCCCTTCACTGGATAGATATGCAGTGTTAACTTTTCCAATTCTCTCCCTTAGATGGATGTTTCTTTGAATCTTTCTCTGATGTTTTCTCTCCCTTTGACTGTTCCTCTCCCTGGTGGATATTTCTATTCATATCTCTTTTTCCTTTGACATCAATATATTTCTCTTCATATTCATTAAGTACATCTCTCCCTTTGAATACTCCTGATAGATATTTCATATGGATATAATATCTCTATAATATCTCCCTTTGGATACTTCTCTCCCTTAATTCATTTCTCCCTTTGGATACTTCTCTCCCTTTGACAGCAATGCCAAACTAAATCTCTCTTTTTTCATAATATATTCCTTGAATTTCCTTTCCATCAACAATACAATAACTCTAGTGTTCGGTGCAGATAACTACCTTGATGTGTACTGATATATCTTTGTAGTCCATCTCTTTTCTTGCATCAACATGAATGATCTTCTGATTATGTGTAGGTTGATGCAACCTCCTAGTCATCTTAGTGACCAGTAGACAAGGGTTGGTCCCCTAGTCTCTTCCTCAGGTACTCAAATGTATCTTTAGGCAATGGCTTTGTGAATATGTCTACTAATTGTTCCTTGGATTGAACATATTCTAGTATCACCTCTTTATCTTGCACTTATTCTCTTAAGTAATGATACTTGATAGAAATATGCTTTGTCTTAGCATGCATGAAAGGGTTCTCTGAAATGTTTATTGCACTTGTATTATCACAATAGATAATTAATGGTTCAATAATTTTCATATTCATACCTTCCAGTAATTGTTTGATCCATGCAATGTTAGAGAAATTTGTAGTAGCAACTACATATTCTACTTCTGTAGTAGATTGTGAGATGCATCATTGCTTCTTAATTATCCATGTGACAAGTATGTCACCCATGAAGAATGCTCCTCCTGTTGCGCTCTTTCTATCATCTAAGTTACCAGCCCAATCAGCATCTATATAAACTTGAATCTCAAATTTGCCTTCTCTTTTATACCATAAGCCATAGTCTTCGGTATTCTTTAGATATCTCATAATTCTTTTGACAACAGTCATGTGTGATTCCTTGGGATTAGCAGAGAATCTTGCAACTATTTCAACTGCATGTGCTATATCTAGTCTAGTATGAATAACATACATGAGTTTTCCAATCATTCATCTATATAGGGTCTGATTTACCTCGGTTGACTTGTCTTCCTTTGTCATCTTGCATCTGGTTTCTATAGGTGTTCCAACTAGCTTGGAGTCATCTATCTTGAATATCTTGAGAACTTCCTTGATGTATTTGGATTGTGTGATGTATATGCCTTCATCCTGTTGAAGAATCTGTAGACCAAGAAAGAACTTGATCTCCCCAAACATTGACATCTCAATCTCTTTGCTCATTTCAGCAACAAATGATTTTCATAACATATCATTACCACCAAATATGATATCATCAACAAATATTTCAGCAATCTGAATGTTATCATCGGTATCTTCTTTTAAATATAGATTATTGTTTTCACTTATTCTTACAAATCCAATACTTATGAGATATGAGTGAAGTCTTTCATACCATTCTCTCGATGCCTATTTCAATCCATACAAGGATTTGTGTAGTCTAAAAACCATGTTTCTCTTTTTAGGATCAACAAACCCTTCTAGTTGTTCAATGTATACCTCTTCTTCTAGTATTTGGTATACCTTGAATCCTTTGAATGCAACATAAGAAAGTAGAATTATGAATCCTTCTAGTCTAGCAATGGGTGTAAAGGTTTCTCCATATTCAATACCTTCTTCTTGTGCATACCCCTTGCATACTAATCTTTATTTGTTCCTTGCGACTTCTTCGTTCTCATTCAACTTGTTTCTGAATATCCATTTGGTACCAATGACATTCTTGTCATTTGGTCTAGGTACTAATGTCCATCTCTTGTTCTTCTCAATCTACTCTATCTCTTCAATCATAGCACTGATCCATTCTTCATTTTCAAGTGTAGTATTAACATATTTTGGCTCAAAATCACAAATTAAACATCTAGTGTTCAGTAACTTACTTCTTGTTCTCATTCCAGCCTTTTTGTCTCATATGATATGGTTTTGTGGATGGTGTCTTCTAACATACTTGGAAAGTACTAGTTCATCTTTTTGTTAATGATTTTGATCATCATCTTGACCTTCATTTTGATCTCCATCATTCGGTGCATCATCTTGAGAAATTTCCTAATTTTTAGTGTTTGCAACCGGATGCTCGGGTGCATTGTTCTGTCGCTCAGGAGCGATACATTGTTGCTCAAGCAGAGTGTCAGGTTCTTCTCTATCAACAAACATGTTGTAGTCTGCAGGTTCTTTTCTACTTTCCTCATCATTTTTTTCAACAAATTCATCTACTTTTACATTTGCACTTTCAATGATTTTGTTAGAGGATTTGTTAAGACATTTATAAGCCTTGCTTTTGGTAGAATAACCAAGAAATATTCCTTCTTCACCTTTGGAGTCAAGATTTCCATTTCTATCATCTTTCAAAATATAATACTGACTTCCAAAAATTCTAAAGTAACTTACATTGGGTGTGTGTCCATACCATAGCTCATAAGGTGTCTTATTGGTGTCTTTCTTCAATTGAACTTTGTTCAATGTGTAGACAGCAGTTCTGACAGCTTCTCTCCAGAATGTTTGAGTGACGCCTTTCTCAATCATCAATGTTCTGGCACAATCAACAATGGATTTGTTCCTTCTTTCAGTAATCCCATTTTGTTGTGGTGTTCTTGGTCCAGAAACCTGTCTTTGAATTCCATGCTCATTACAAAAGTTTTGATTAAGTAAAAATAGGTTTTACAAGGACCTGAAACCTTTAAATAGGGTTATACAAATATTCAGAGAAAGTACAGCAAAAACTTTGTCGAGGCACCAAAAAAAGATAGCCAACAAAAAAGCCAGCAGACAGACTAGCTAGCAACAGTCCCAAAGATAAACATAATAAATAGGGACAACACAAAAAAGGGGAGGGCCCAGGAAAAGACAGCTACATGCCATCAACCATATCCTAGGCCTGAATCACCATAACCTCCATTTGATTGATAGTATTTTTGAGGTCACCTTTTTCCTTCTTTTTTTCCTCCCTTGGACTCGCCTTTTTGGTGCTAGCCCTAGTTTGAGTTCCTGGGCCAGCCAGATCCTTGACAACATGGCTATCCTTATCGCCAGTATCCTGCTCCAACTTCTCCATTAAGCTCTTGGCCTTCCCTATATAAGCTTTTAGACTCTTCAGAGATTGATCCCCAATCTTATGAACCGTGTCCTCTAGCTTTTCCACCTTGGCTTTCAGGTTCTTTATCTGCCTTACACTGTCATCTTCAACAGCTCTGTCCTCAAAATCCTTGAACTTCTTTTTCAGATTAGGTGTCAGTATTGTCAGCTTTGTTCTCAGCGAGGTAACAAACTTTCTTTCCTTTGTCCTTGTAGTCTCGGTTGTCTCTATTGTCAGATTGTCGGTTGTTTTGGTAATCTCTATCATCACCTCTGTCAAACTTCTTTTTATATGATCTGTCATTATTTTTGTCTTCTTTTCTTTTGTTAGGACATCTAGCAGCAAAATGTCCAATCTCTTTACAATTAAAACAAACCAATGGTAATTTACCTTTGTCTCTACCTTTTCCTCTCTACAATATTCTAGCCATTAGTGCTTCAATCTCATCAAGTTCTTGGTCATCACTATCACTTTCACTAACATTTCTCATAGTGTGTTTGACTTGATTTACTTATCTTTAGAGAAGATTTGAATGCAAACTCAATAGATAGTAAGACACTGTTGTCAAATTTATTCATCTCAAATGAAATAAGTCTACCAATCACACTATCTAGCGTGACATTTTTATTTGTTACTTCTCTCATTTCTTGTATAGCAGATACTCTAATAGAATACACAGGCAGTAAGGTTCTTAGGATTTTACTTACCACTGTTTCTTCTTCAAGTACACCTCCTACTCCTCGGATAGAATTGACTACCTCTTTTATTTTGTAGTTGTACTGAGTGATGTTTTCTCCTTCTTTCATTCTTAGGTCATCAAATTTTCCTCTTAGGCTTTCTGCCTTAGCTCTTAGCACATTTGCATCTCCTCCATGTACTAGCTTCAATTTGTCCCACATTTTCTTTGTAGTGGTGCATGTTTTGACATCTTCAAATTCAGCATCGGAGAGTGAGGAAGCAATTTCTATCATCATAGAATTATGTTCATGCTTTTCTCTCAATTGATCAACTGTTGGAGGTCCAGTAGGTAAAACAAATTCAGTATCTAAGTATTGAGTAACATAATTTCCAATACCTGATAGGTGGAGTCTTATCCTGCTTTGCCATGATGCAAAGTTGTCTTTGTTCAACTTAGGCACATACCTTTTTCTCATCTTGTGGTCTTTTGCTTGAGTCTTTCAACTCCCTTTCTAAGCACACAAGCTCTCATACCAATTGTTAAAATAACTGAGAGGGGGATGAATCAGTGGCCTCAAAAATTCATCCAATAAATCAACCCAAAACTTTATACCACAAATATAAACCTCTATTTATCTCCAGTCCTACAAGATGTATGCCTAAAAATAATCTTATCAAATAACTACTGCTCGGAGTATGTTGTTTTATCCTTTTTCTTAAGCTTTTCCGAATAGCAGTCTAGCCTTTACCGAAATACGGTAAATAACTTAGTGTTTACCGATCAATCCTATTTTAGTAATGTGTAAAGAAAAACATCAAATCAATGAACCATATACACATTTTACACATGGATTTTTAAAGTGGAAACCCTATTAGTGGAAAAACCACTTGGGACCGGTAACCCAAAATTTTAACTCTTCTGAAGTGAGCTTGGTGAAGAGCCAACCCTATTAAAGGTTACAAACACACTGTTAAGTGCGACCTTGTTAGAGGATTTAAAACTAACAGTTTGTCACTTGATATTTGGCATTCACTATGCTATCTTCATGAGAAACCTTTTGATACTCCTTGGGATGTATCTCAATATATAAAGGATGGTTAAATTCTACTCTATTAAGAGATTTTCTGAATCAATGGTTAAAATGAAATAGTATATGCTCTATTCATAAATACAACTTAATCTTTGCAGATGTTTAGATATATTGTAAGCTCATAATATTTCTCTGATCAATGTTCTCTTATGTTCCTTTGCTCCACTTCTTTCTTCTCGGTGAATGTTGTTGCTTCTCTGTTACTCAGTGTCTGCAGAAATATTAGCTTTGTTCTTCAGCTTACTTGATCAAGTATGTATGAAGACTTCTTATCTTCACCATAATTCTCTTCAGCATCCTCTGTTTCATAATTAATAGCTTATCTCTTTTATAGACATGATTTCACTATTTTCTAAGTCCTTGTCTTTCTTGTTGTTGACGTGATCCACAAATCCCACCATTCTTTCTTTAAAGCTTGATTTAGTTTTATCCCGTAGATTTCTTCTTGACAACTAGAATAAAACTAGCTTTAAATCTCTATCTTATCTCTAGCTTTTAATTGGTCGATAAAAACAATATAATCAATCAATTAACTCTATATTTAGCTCCTGCCAGCTAAGTATTTTTTCATTTCTGAACTTCAGTTCTAATCGGTGTTTTACTCCTTGTTTTCTCGGTCTTGACTTCAGTTGTCCTCGGGCATCTCTGTTCGTTGGGATTGTCTGTCTGTCGAGAAACACTGTGACTTTCAGTTCTACTCAGTAATGCTTGCTCGGGTATCTTGCTCAGGTATCATTGTGACTCTTCTCAGGGTTTTCTATCCGTCGGTGTACACTGTCCGTCGGTGTTTGTTGTCACTTGGTGTATACTGAACTTTTACGCATTACTGATAGCATAACATTTATCTCTTTGGTTCTTTGAAGTCTTTGACAATATGTATATAACCAATTAGAGTATATCAATTTGACATCAATGACAATACAATACATTAACTGATTTCATGTCTTGCATTAACTTTTTGCAGCTCGGTGATCATCAACTTAACATCTTCAAACATTCAATCAGTTATAGTTCATCATATATTTCCTAATTAATTATTGATTAGAGTTTCATGTGATCTATGAACGAAATGAAATCTTGGCTTTTTTCTCACTTCATGCAAAATCTAGCATAATATGCACTTTATAAACCATGTTGAACATGTGATGGAAGAAAAACAAGCACATGTGCAAGCATGATAAAAAAATAAGTACAGACAAGAGATTGCAATTGAAGATCTTATAAACAACATGGATGAGAATTTTATTTAAAAATACAATATTGGAATCAGAATTCAATGTTATGGTTGATTATTTGGCATATCCAATGTATACAAATAGAGTTACATATATAGCCAACACATATGTGTAGAATAGATTATGTTTAGACCAATGTTCAAAGGGATAAAAAAGTAAATATTTAAAATTAGCTCTAAGAGACAAATATATAAACAATACTTGTTTATTTTGAAATTATTCAAACATTGATTATTCATTGACCTAGAAGGTGAAGAAATGTGAAGATGTAGACATGGAATCTAGCATAAGTAGTAGTTTTAATATGGTATATGTAGATATTGAAGCAATGTCATGGACTATATATTATTTCATATTATTATGAAAATGTTGAGTGTCATTTTTAAACGATGTAACAATAGGGAGATGTGATGCAAATCTCTCTTGAAAAAATGAAGAAGTCACTCCCAAGGTTCTCAGTGGTCATGGTTGTTAGAGTATTATTACTCTATGCTTAAGCTTAACTTAGGCGCATTATTAATTATTTCTTAATTAATAATGTGCAGCCTAGTTGTTGCCTTTAGGGTTTCTATCTCACCTTTATAAGGTTGAGCGTTGTACTTTTCTTTTTATCCTATTGCATTTTTCTCACATTTCAAGAGCAATATTCTCCTCTATCTTTTCTTCTCTTGTGACAGGTTTTTTGGCAAACAGAGGTTATTGGGTTACTGTGAAGTTGGATTTACCAACTTCTACATGGTATCAGAGCTCCTAACTGTAGCCGCCTGTTCCTGATTTGAAGATTTTTTGGAGTTTCAAGGGTTTCATCTTTCAGCCGCAATCTTTGGTTGAATCTGAAAAAAAATAATTTTTAGAGGCATCTTGGGTCAAAACAGACCTCTCCATTGGATTCAGAGGGTCGATCCGGTGAATTTTGACATAAAATTTGACCTATTTAGCCTCCGGAGCATCTGGAAAAAAAAATTTGCCCTTCAAGGGTCGTACGGCACGCAAAACGAAAAAAAATTTCAAAAAAAACCTTATTTTTTGCACCGTTTTAGGGTGCAGTCGGGCGCGCCGCCAGAGCGCCGCCGTCGCGCCACCCCGGCGCCACCGCCCTGCCCGTGGGCCGCCCAGCCAGGGTGTCGCCTGCTGCCCACCGCAGCGCCACCAGCGGGCCGCCGCGCCGCCAGGCTGCAGCCGCAGCGCCACCCGCCAGCGGCCGCCGCGCCACCCGCCGGCCGCCCCTTCTCCTCCGCTCACTGTGTGGTGACGTCAGCTTGACGTTATCACCGGATTTTTTTTTCCGACCAGAATTCAAATTTGCCGGCGAAAACTCAATTTTCCGGCGGTCGCGAAATTTTTCTGGCGAGAGTACGACGGCCATCAACTTTAACCACGCAGAGGTGTGACAGCCATTTGGACGTCAAATTTAGCCCAGGGACTGGTTTTTTCCAGCAAGCTCACTCTTCAGGGTACCTGTTGGTTTTTTGCTCGTAACTTGAGCATACGGTGTCATTTTTTGCAAAACAAAATATTGCCGGAAAGGTCTTTCCGAGACGGATGCATTGGTGCAGGTTTCGGTTTCAGATTTTTCTATTTGGTTTCAGTTTTCTTCAGTCAAAGTCATACCTTCCTGTGTGCTCCTGTTCGGCTTCTAGAACTCAGGTTTTCTCCTCGGTTCTTTGTGCACTTTCAGTAGTTGATTATTTGTGGTGCTCAGGGGATAGAATATATACATTGTGGGGGGGTGACCCTTCTACTTCCGTCTTTTCTTCTCTCAATGTCGGACCCCTCTGTGGCCCGGCTGACACCCCATAACTATCACACATGGAAGCC
Source organism: Thuja plicata (assembly GCA_018584345.1). Classification (NCBI taxonomy): domain Eukaryota; kingdom Viridiplantae; phylum Streptophyta; class Pinopsida; order Cupressales; family Cupressaceae; genus Thuja; species Thuja plicata. The sequence continues at coordinate 4,291,995 of MU228384.1, read as the reverse complement.
ACACATGACCAGACTCCTCATGTCACGAGGTTTATGGTCCTGCATGGATGCGGCTCAGCCAGTTCTTCAGAGGCCTTATGAGGCACTTATGCACAGAAACAGGATGGATGAGGCAATGGGCCTCATTGCCATGAATATTTCAGATGGATTATTGTTTCACCTGGATGGTCTGACTACACCCAGGGATATGTGGGACAAGTTCTCCACATTGTTTGGCACCATGGATC
>MU228384.1:4256870-4290202 GCA_018584345.1 Thuja plicata | reverse complement strand
TTTTCCCACTGGGTTTTCTCCTTTGTCTCCGGTTTACAGAGATTTCCTTGTTCTGGGTACCTGATCAGGCCTTGTTGCCGGGACCCTTTTCTTGCTTTCTTAGTTTTGCTAGGTCAGCTTTCTCCCTACGTTCAGCTTAAGGGGGGGTGTTAGAGTATTATTACTCTATGCTTAAGTTTAACTTAGGCGCATTATTAATTATTTCTTAATTAATAATGTGCAGCCTAGTTGTTGCCTTTAGGGTTTCTATCTCACCTTTATAAGGTTGAGCGTTGTACTTTTCTTTTTATCCTATTGCATTTTTCTCACATTTCGAGAGCAATATTCTCCTCTATCTTTTCTTCTCTTGTGACAGGTTTTTTGGCAAACAGAGGTTATTGGGTTGCTGTGAAGTTGGATTTACCAACTTCTACAATGGTACAACTGCATAGAGAGTTAGTCGAAGCTTATGTCATTTCACAAGGAGGCCTTTTCTCGTTTAGATACTTTGAAACTGGAAACAACGATTTTCATAACTCTTTTTTGATTTCAGATTTTAAGATTAACATATGCATACAATTTTTACCAATGCAATCTAAATTTATTTCTATGATGAATTTTAATTCTAACTTTGTTTGTAAAAAAATGTCAAAAGATGAGAGTAACAACGATGTAAGTAAATAACTAAAAGTAAATTCTAATGAATAACTGAAAGTAAATTTGAATGGGCATAAACCACAATAAATCTCACTCGTGTATCAATTATCAGGTTAGATAAAGAAAACCCACATGAATATGAATCAGAATACTCACAAATCATTCCAAGTAGATGCAATCATTAAAGGAATTTAGCAAATTAACGATATCTCAAAATGCATCAAATTATGAAGTCATTCCATGGATGTGCACACGTAAGACAGATTCGTCATTAAGAACATACAATTATATCATTTTCAATCTTTCACCACCACGAGTAAAATAGATCGCATAAACATCAATTATTTGAATCATGGAAAAAATCACGCAAGTACACTTGGCTCTTAAAATTTGAAATAAATTCCAAAATTTGCATAGATAGAAGCAAAGAACACCATGGATGCAACATCAAATGTATATTGTATTCTCTTGTAATTTTTTCAACCCTTATTACAAAACGCAGTTGTGTTTATATAGATTTTATAACTCAAAATAATCAAGCTTGTAACTAGGGTTTCTGGGCATTGAAAATGGGCGTAATAAATTTAAAACTCAATTTTAACTCAAAGAAACTACTCCTAATCTATTCTATATCATCATAACATTGATTTACATTTATTACAATACCAAAAGCATACAAATTCAACCCCAAAACGTGCCCTATAATTTTGGGTTGAAGTAAATCTGAAGTGGCTCTTCCCTAAAAACGCCAACAGTCAGCTCCACACTTGATTTTGATGCATGAAATTGAGGAAATGAGTTGTTTTTTGTATGTGAAACTGATTATAATTCTCTTAGATATCAAAAATGACCCATTCCATGCAATCTCAACCCCAAAAATTCTTATTTTTGGTAAAAAAAAAACTATGAATTTCCAAAATTTTGGGCCTTTTCTCTTTTCTTCATTTTGGGCCATGGATTGAGTTTGTGAATGAATTAATGATAAAAAATGAAAGAATGAATGAATAAAAGAACGCTAACGCTAAGGAAGAAAACTCAAAAATGTCTCACGAAATTTACTTATCACGACATCTACTTCTTTAAAATATGGCAACATCATAAACTCCAAATGAGTTTATTGATTCTTGCAGGATGTCTTCAAACAGGTTCCCAAATTTTGGATTTCCTCAATATCAGTCATTATCTCCCTCATTTTGTTTTCCACATCAAGCATCCATTGCACATCCTCTTATGTGTTTATACTCGCGAGAATCCCACAAAATTGCACAATAATATTCTTGGTGGAATGTAATTTCTCCTTTTCCTCATCCTGATATATATCACAATCAATGGAATAAGACAAATCCTCCACTTGCTTTACCCAATGTGAATCTTCTTCCCTTTTGGCTTCTATTAACTTGTGCCTCTTATTGTATTCGTTGACGACAAGTTTGATAGCTCTAATCTAGATATCTAACTTATCCATCTCTCCTTCTTCAAATATATTTGATTCTACCAATATATCTGCTCCCTCCTTCCTTATCTTCTTTAAATCATGTAAAACACTTCCACATATTTCAATATTTCTTTCTACACTCCCCTCTCCTTCTGAAACCATATACAAAAGATGAGTGATCCCAGTAACAATAATGCAAAAATGTATTAAAAATAACTGGATGATTTCCTTTCCGAATTCCTCCAACTCTTCCTTCTAATCTATACATACCTTCAAGAATGGGTTAGTTTCTGGAGGTGCTCTCTTCTCAAGTGTTTCTTTCATTTATGCCTCTAGAAAATCTTGGTCAATGAGACCAGCTATTTGAGAAATATACTCCTTGAGGACCTTATTATGTTCCTAGAGACTCTGGATTTTGGTATCATCTTCATGCATATATTTAAACAACATAGACTCTCCTAGGGGTTCCAATAATTTCCCTCTCTCTATGGTAGGCACCACAAGATCAAACTCTTCCATCAAAAAATCATTGGGGGTAACCTCCTCTGCACTTTTATTTGGAGGTGGAACTGTGACTTGCTCCTTCTAGTTCCCCCTTGTATCCTTACTGACATAAGATATCCGATGTGCTTTTCTATTGGACTCCCCTTGATGGAATGCCTGACCAATTTGTGATAAGTCAATGGCCTCTATGTCTGTGTATGTTCTCTTCTGAGGTTAAATAGCCTTAGCAAGCTAAGTGGGCTTTCTTCTTGCTGACAAAGGCTCGTAAGGTTTCATATCCATTATTTTTGGCACTTCTTCTCTTTCCTCTTCCTCTTCTTGTTCCAGCTCTTGTTCCAGAGTGTCTTCCCTATGCTCTGAACATGGAGGTGAAACCAGATAATCTTCTTGTTCTTCCAAAGTTTGTTTTTCAACCAGTACTAACTCATCTCCCTTAGGCTCCTCATTTTGTACATCATGTGTCTCAACCTCTGTTGTCTGCACTTCATCCTGTGTACCTTTTTCTATTTACATCCTTGTATCTACCTGTATACTTTCCTAGGTCATCCCCTTGGTTTGCATCCCCTCGGATTTAGGTAGATCCATCTCAACCTATGAAGGAATTTGTACCTCGACTTATGAAGGCTTTTGGGTATCAATTTCATGAATATGTTCTGGATACAAGGGAGGTAGTTGAAAATAAAACTATGTGTCATCTCCCTATCTATATCCACTCGTTCCAACACCACTGCTAGTTGCTTCCTGAGAAGAATCCTTGTAGCCTGGGATGTTCTCAAAATCAAAGATGTCAAACTCATGCACACCTAGAGGATCCACCCTTTCTTTCTCTTTCTCAGTTGTAGAGTCTGATTCAATAGTCACCACAGGTGTGGCACTCTCTTGAGGGGGTTCAAAAATATCTTTAGAAGAGGGACCCAAGTCAATTTTACTTGATTTTGTTGTGGTTGACCTTGTTTTTCTGATCAATGGAACATCATCTTCATCTAGTTCCTCCTCTTCCTTTAATATTTCCAATCCTAGGGCTATTGAGGGCTTCATTTTCAGTATTTTGAAGACTTTCTTCTTTTGCAGCTCAGGCTCCTTGGGTTTAGTAACTTTTATCTTTAAGGGTGGGTCCCTTCATTTTCCAGAAGATGGTGAAACGCCAGTAGATGCATTTGTGCTAGGTGCTAGACTTGACTCTTGAGTAGACTACGAGGGTGTAGAATTTTTCTCTTTTGTGGAAATCTTCTCCTTTTCCTTATATTTAGGCATCCTTATGGATGGACCTCGTGTATCCACCTTCCTAGCATGTATAATTACTTCACCTAGAGTAGGAAGAGGTGCCTTCTTGAAAACTGGAACATTCACCTTCACTCCTTTCCCTTTCTCAATCTAGATCGGTAGATCAACCTTTTTCTTCATGGGCACTAGATCCATGCTAAATGGTTGTTGTATCTATTTCTTGGTACACTCAACAACATGCCTTTCCCTATGGTTGGTATCATCATTTTCCAAAGTAGAAACTTTTGTGTTCAGAATTGATTTGGTGTGATTTGGTGTATACCTTGTCCTTGTTTTCTGTATGTAACAAAATAGCCTTTGTATCCTTGTCCCATATTCTTGGTAGGATGTGTATCTTGATCATATTTTGGGTAAGGTCTAAGGATAGTTTTTATTAATCGCTTAAATAAACCTCATAGTCATCCACATAGTTTTCCCAATGGTCTTCTAGGAGGGGTTTATGTTTGAAATGAGAACCCATGACTTTTTTGAATGTACCAATAGGGTCAAACTTGCCTTTATCTATCTTAAATTCAGTGAGAGGTCATTCGTCTGACTCCAAGAATACTAACTTTGCAACCATGATATCTTGGTGATCAGGATGGAATTGGGAAATGCTGAAATCTAATTTTTTCAGTATTTTGTATGTCTCGGTAAACTGCATTTTTAAAGGTCTTCAGGGCATTTCTGCGCATAACTTGTGTAGGGAAGCAGCACCAAATGTATGCTTCCCAATTTTGGGTCTACAAATTTTGATTATATTTCCAACGAAGTAAACGGTTCACAAATTGGACCTAGGACTTGAAAGTTATGCCTTCTCCAAGTAGGCCTAAATTTTTATATAGTTTTTTTGAAATTTTTGGTAGTTTTAATAAGTTTATTTGTAATAAACATTATGGCGACTCTTCATTTAATTTCCAAGTAATTCTAGTGACCCTTGGGATCCATCATATTTGTATAAACTCAAATTTCAAATAGAATGGATCACTTTTTGGCTTGCAATTTTGTTGTTAGTCATTTGGTTTTTATTTTGAAATTGACAATACCGCAAGTATCACACCAGGTATTGTAATCTTATTCATAATTCAGATCAGTGGTATCAGAGCGGGAATTATCCTTTATTCAAATTTACACAAGGTCCTCCTACCAAAGATTAGGACTGGATACACAAGATTTGTCACAATATCCACCTTTGAGGCGCACATAATCGAAGATGTCAGACGATAAAATTAAGTAGTTGGTGGAAGAGGCTTTAAATAAGAAACGAGAGGAGATGATGAGTCAATTTTCACTCCTTCTATAGAATCAACAACCCTCTGAATCAAGAACAAATTTTAATGGAAATACCCCTTTCAAAGTGCAGGTAAATTTTGACATCCCAAATTTTGAAGGAAAAGTTGATGTTGATGCTGTTGATAACTAGATATCAAAATTGGATAGATACTTTTCTGTAAATAATTTCTCAGATGCAGAAAAAATAACATTTTCTCTCCTCAAAGCTAAAACCCATGTGAAATGTGCCTGGGAAGCCAAATTAGCAAATAAAGAACGGGAATTATCTGATGAAAATAGCTTGGAAGTATCTCTTGATAACAATCCCACATGGGGAGAATTTGTGGAATACATAAAAGAAGCATACTTTTCTGAGGATGTATATGAACAGAAATACATAGAATGGCAGTTGCTTCGACAGAAGAGGGATCAATCTGTGCAAGATTACATGAACACATTCCATTCACTTTCAGCAAAACTTGGTATTCAAGATTCAGAGAAGCATCGAATTTTGAAATATCGTAGTGGACTTCATAAGTATATTCAAACAGAGACGGAATTTTTGAATATTGAGACATTGGCAACTACCTATAAATATGCTACAAAAATTGAAGATAAATTCAAGCAAAAAGGGAAGAGGGACTACTTTGCAAATAATAAGCCAAAGGTTGAAGGTGACAATAAATCTGTGGGAAAATAGGTGACCAAGGAACCTCACTCAAACTTAGCTAAGAACGCATGGTGGGCTGCAAAAAGGATAGGCAAATACAAGCATGTGGTGTGAGATGCATAGGTCCCCAACCCATAATACAAAGGATTGTCGAAGTATCAAAAATATCATGATAGAAATACGAGGAGAGGAAGCTGAATCTGAATCATCACCAATAGATCCTTCCGAGAAAAAGGAGAATGATTCTGTCATAGAAGCAGACCCATATGCCATAGTTGCAACTGCTAAAGTAATTCATCGTGAAAATGAAGAGAGACTTTTTCATTCACAGATGTGGTTTGATGGAAAGCCTCTACATTTTATTCTTGACAGTGGGAGCCAAAAGAATTTGATATCTAGGGAGACAGTCAAAAGATTGAATTTGAAAGTGACAAGACACCCACGACCATACTCTATGGGATGGGTAAATGAGGGACAAGATATTCAAATAAATCAACAATGTCATCTTCCATATTCAATCAAGCCTTTCAAGGATGAAGTGGTATGTGATGTAGCACTGCTGGATGTATGTGATGTCTTGTTGGGGAAACCTTACATGTATCAGAGGCATGGAGTGTATGAATCCAGACCACGCGATTACAATCAAGCTTGGTGGGAAGAGGTTTTGAATACCAGAGGTATGTCCAACACAAACTGCTTCTCTAATTAGTGCTAAACAATGTAAACGTTCGATTGCTCAAACTAGAGCTTTTGTTATTCTCATGGTTTTCCCTGAACAAACAAAGTCAGTTCTCCTTAATTCACATGCTAAGGTAGCCATAACAACAAATCAACAAAATCAGATGGATAAAATTTTGAAAGAATATCATAGTGTGTTTAAATCACCGGTGGGAGTTCCAACACACTGTCAAGTCAAGCACTCTATTTATTTAATCCCAAGCACACCACTACCATATGAGCCAATATATACAAGGTCAGTTTTGGAAAATGATGAAATCTAGAGACAAATTCAAGAGTTGATTCAAAAGGGACATATTCATCCAAGTGCTTCACCCTGTGGCAGTCCAATTGTCCTTGCTAAAAAGAAAGATGGGGCATGGAGGATTTGTATTGGTTATAGGGCATTGAACAAAATTAGTGTGAAAAATAGATATCCAATCCCCTCGAATTGATGATTTGTTGGACCAACTTAGGGGAGCTAAGTTATTTACAAAAATTGACTTGAAATCTAGATATCATCAAGTACCAATTGATCCATCGTATGTGTGGAAGACTGCATTTAAATCTAAGGAAGGTTTGTTTGAATGGTTGGTTATGCCTTTTGGCCTAACAAATGCCCCAGCAACATTTATGAGGCTGATGAATGATGTTCTTAGACCATTCATTGATTCTTTTGTGGTTGTTTATTTGGATGACATACTCATCTTTAGCAAGACTTGGTCTGAGCATTTGTAGCATGTTGAACAAGTGCTTTCAACTCTGCAAAAACATAAACTTTATGCCAACATTGAGAAGTGCTCTTTTGGTATGCTGAGTATTCAATAATTAGGGTATATCATTGATACTGAGGGTGTTCATGTTGACCCAATAAAGATTCAAATAATCAGAGATTGGCCATCTCCTAAAAATTTAACAGAGCTTTGTAGCTTCTTGGGCTTAGCCAACTTATATCGCAGATTTGTTTTTGGTTTCTCACATATATCATGGCCTCTCAATCAATCACTAAGGGATGGAGCACAAGAAAATTTTTAGTGGACAAAGGCAAATCAACAAGCATTTGAAGAGTTAAAGAAAATATTATGTTCAGCACCAGTACTGGTTCTCCCAGATCTGCAACAATAATTTGAGATAGAAACTAATGCATCTGATTATGCTCTTGGTGTAGTACTCACACAACATGGGAATCCTATTTCCTATCACAGTGAAACTTTTTCTGATACAATACATAGGTACCCCACCTATGACAAGGAGTTGTATGCTATTGTTCAAGCCTACAAACAATGGAAACATTATATACTAGGAAAGGAAACTATTATACATATAGACCATAAACCTCTTCAATTCTTGCAAACACAAGGGAAGTTTCAAAATGAAAAACATCAAAGGTGGTCAGCTTATCTACAAAAAATTCACCTCAACATTCGTCATAAAAAGGAAGCAGTAAGAAAGTGGCAGATTGTTTGAGCAGGCCTCTAATTGCAGGTTTGACAATGGTTTTGGATTCATGTGGTCATCAATCATCCACATGGGAACAACTATATGGTATTGACCCTGATTTTGCTAACATCTATAGTAATTTGGTAGAAGGAAAGTGTGTCTCTGATTTTCACTTGCAGGATGGGTTGCTCTACCATGTTGGTCATATATGTGTACCCACTGAGGAACGAAATAAAATGATATGGGAAGCTCACTACAGCCATGTTGCAGGACATTTTGGTATTGGTAAGACTATTGCTATCCTTCAAAAGCATTTCTATTGGCCAAAAATGAAGCAGGATATAATTTCATATATACAAGCTTGTGCAACCTGTGCAATTGCAAAGCCCGCAATCTATAAGTTGGGTCTATACTTACCATTACCTATTCCTGATAAGCCATGGCAGTCTGTTTCAATGGATTTTATGTCTGGGCTTCCAACTACAAGGCGGGGGCATGATTGTGTGTATGTTGTGGTAGATAGGTTTTCTAAAATGGCTATCATGGTAGCATGTAAAAAGATGATTTCTATAGAAGAGACTGCCAAGTTATTTTTTGAACATGTTTGGGTTCATTTTGGTTTTCCCAAAAGCATTATTTCTAATAGGGATAGCAAGTTCATCAACAAATTTTGGTCTGCACTATGAGCTAAAAGGAGCACAAATTTGACAAAGTCCATAGCATTCGATCCCCAAACAGATGGGCAGAAAAAAGTGGTGAATCGAATGATCATTCATATCCTACAGATGTATCATTCAAAACATCCTCGCACATTGGATGAAAGCTTACCCTATGTGCAACAGAGTTACAACTGTGCACTCCATAGTACTACAGGGAAGAGTCTGTTTGAGGTTTATGTTGGGTATCAACCATTGGCACCTATGGATGTAGCACTGCCAGTTTTGCAATTTGATACTTTATTGAACACTGACAAGGAGGTAGATAAAGCAGAAAAATTCATTGATAACATTAGACACCTACAACAACAAGTTCATGATATTTTGGAGCAGATTAATCAGAAGTATAAGGAAAGGCATGATAAACATAGAACTCCTCATCACTTTGACGTTGGTGACAAGGTATGGTCACATCTTCAGAAAGAGCGCCTTCACGAACCAAACAGGAAGCTTTGTCCTCTTCGTTATGGCATGTATACTATTGTGAAGCAAGTAGGTGAGAATGCTTTCGAACTTAATTTTCCATCCTTCTTGGGCCTGCATCTAGTTTTCAATGTGGAATTGTTGAGACCCTATTTTCCTCCTTTGTTGGACATTTCCCAAGCTACTAAACGCATTCAAGCTATAGAATTATCTACTACTGTTCCAGTCCAGTGTGACCATGTTACTGAAGTCATTTTAAAGACTTTGAGAAATCAGAACATTCCTCTTTATCAAGTCATTCGAGTTGGTCAGCATCCTCATCAAGGCAAGTGGTTAACTAAGGACAAATTGAAGCACAATTTCCTCATTTATTGTAGCAAGTTAGTGCAATGGGGCCCATTGCCTCTCATGGGGGGAGGAATGATCAGGATGGAATTGGGAAATACTGAAATCTAATTTTTTTAGAACCAAAGGTATACCTCCTAATTTTGGGTCTACAAATTTTGATTATCTTTCCAACGAAGTAAACGGTTCACAAATCGGACCTAGGACTTGAAAGTTATGCCTTCTCCAAGTAGGCCTAAATTTTTATATAGTTTTTTGAAATTTTTGGTAGTTTTAATAAGTTTATTTGTAATAAACATTATGGTGACTCTTCATTTCATTTCCAAGCCATTCTAGTGACCCTTGGGATCCATCATATTTGTATAAACTCAAATTTTGAATAGAATGGATCACTTTTTGGCTTGCAATTATGTTGTTAGTCTTTTGGTTTTTATATTGAAATTGACAATACCGCAGGTATCACACCAGGTATTGTAATAAGATTCATAATTTGAATCACTTGGGCTAAATGAGATTCAATGGATATGGGGAAAGAAAAGAAAGGCTTATACTTGCAAACACTAAGATCATGTGCACTTGATAATTGTCTACACATTTCCATTATAATAATCTTGTCTAATGGGTACCTCGGGAGCTTCTTGGGTCTAAGAGTGCATCCTGCCACTTTGAGGTATGTGAATGTCTTGAACTGGATGAATAACTCCCCACATTCCTGATTCTAAAAGCAATCTCTTCTGACATTCTCTTAGAATAATCTCCCTCAATGGATCAAATGATTGCGAAGGTGAAGGAATCATTAACAATTATGTACCCTAGGCTACCCTCCTTCAACTTATCTTTCCTCACCAGTTGAGGGTACACACTATAGGGATAGAAATTTGGATCCTGGAGAGACCCCCTCGTGTATTGGCTTTGATTGTCCATACAAGATTCTAGGAGGTAAACAATACATGAAGTCATATAGAATCTATGGTCCCTCTTGACCCTTTGCAATTTCTCATCAAGGTTATCACTGATAATGCGACTTTTGTTGAGCTTTATTTTTACCTGATGTAACAGTACGGATATGTGATGCAAATCCATATCTTGAAATAATGACAAAGTCATGCCCAAGGTTCTCAGTGGTCATGGTATAACCACGTAGAGCCTCAATCGAATATTATGGGATTTAACAAGGAGGTTTTTGTTGGTTCAGAAACTTTGAAACTAGAAAAAATGATTTTGATAACTCTTTTTTTATTTCAGATTTTAAGATTAACATATGCATACAATTTTTACGAATGAAATCTAAATTAATTTCTATGATGAATTTTAATTCTAAGCCTATTTTGTAAAAAAATGTCAAAAGATGAGAGTAACAAGGACGTAAGCAAATAACTAAAAGTAAATTTTAATGGACATAACCAAAATAAATCTCACTCGCGCATCAATTATCAGGTTAGAAAAACAAAACCCACATGAATATGAATTAGAGTACTCACAAATCATACCAAGTAAATGGAATCATCAAATGAATTTAGCAAATTAACAATACCACAAAATTCAACAAAGTACAAAACCATACCATGGATGCGCACACGTAAGACAAATTTACCCTCAAGAACATACAATCATATCATTTCCAATCATTCACCACTATGAGTAAAATAGATCACAACAAACACCAATTACTTGAATCGCAGAAAAAAAATCACGCAACATACACTCAGCTCTTAAACTTTGAAATAAATTTAAAAAATTGCATAAATAGAAGAAAAGAACACAGTGAGTGCAACACCATATCTATATTATATTATCTTGCAATTTTTCCAACCCTTATTACAAAACCCAATTGTGTTTATATAGATTTTATAGCTCAAAATAATCAAACCCATAATTAGGGTTTATGGGCATTCAAAAATGGGCATAATAAATTTAAAACTCATGTTTAACTCAAAGAAACTACTCCTAATCTATTATATATCATGCTAACTTCGATTTACATCAATTACAACACCAAAATTCTGCAAATTTGACACCAAAACGTGCCCTACAATTTTGAAATGAAGTGACGCTAGAAGGAGGACCTTCAAACACAAAACTAGAAAATATCAGATCTTTCTCACCGGAGAGATTTGAGCAGGTCCTTTAATCATCTCCAAAAAAAGTGAGTTCTTAGATCTCACTCACAATCGTAAAGCATGCAAAGACAAGGGGGAATAAAATACAAATACCCTTGATATTTTAGCCAAACTGCAAGAACCACATACTCAAAAACCACAAATTGTTAACTCGGTTGTTGCATCTGCATTACCTTTAAATCAAAACCTACCTCCACCAGTTCAAATGGCATTTTTTGAAAATGCTCAAAGCTCATCATTAGATTTGGCTGATCCATTACATGAGTTATCCAAAAATCCCAAAAACATTTATCCAAAATTTGTATATGGTGAATCAAAAACTGTTAAAGAACACATTCGCGCCTTCAAATAAATTTGCAATTAAAAGGGAATTATTCATCAAGATGTGGCATGTCATGAGTTCTCCTACACACTTGGGGAGTTCACATACAATTGGGACCATAATTTGCCTCGAGGGTCTATCATGACATGACTAGAGTTTGAGACCAAATTCTTGAATCAATTTAAACTTTATGTGGATCGTGCAAGCTTACGTCACCAGTTTGTCTCATGTAGAAAAGAGCCCAATGAGCCTTTGGAGAGGTTAAATCATCATTTCCATAAAATATATCAAAGTCCAGAAGCTCCCTACATCATGCTTGCAAATGCTACATGTTAGAACTCAAGAATTGATGAGTTCCCACAAGCCCAATAATCACATGCATGCAAATAACCTGTCACGTACAAGAGAAAATACTCAAACAAAAAAATGCATAAAAATTTGGAATTGAATTAATCAGAATGATAATTAAAATGAGATCAATCCTTAATAAAGGAGATCAAAGCCCTAAAGGATGCATGCATAAAATAAAAATTATTTATTAAATGCAAACTAAAGCTTCCTAAATTTAAATTAAGTGAAAAAAAAAGGTGACTTAATTAATTAATCAATATGATTAAATTAATTAAATTAAATATCATTTTTACTCTAACAACCCCCATTAATATAAACTTAAGGAGTAGCTAAAAGGCTAAGTGCATAAATTCAACTATATGCAAGAAAGCAAACTTGGGTCTCAACAACAAGGCCTCACGAGGTACCCAATCACAACCAAAGATCTATAAAGTGGAGAAAAATAGAAAACCCAGTGGGAAAAAACTCCTCTCCAAAAAGAGATGAAAAAAAAGGTACAAATACAATGTCTCAAGAGAATCTCTCAAGACCATAAGAACAACCAACCCCCCATGAGAGAGGATCAAGGATCCAAAGTTCTCTAGAATTGATAGAACCTTGTGTCGATGATCACACCAATGTGGCTCCAATGTGGAAGAAACAAAGACAACGGACAAAGAAGAGGAACCCCCTAAATGCGAGGTGAAACTTGAAGGCCTAGTTGATGCTCAAAGGACAACACGTGTGGATCCTATAATGAAATCTAAAATGAAGGTGGGATAGAAGATGTGTTGAATCTATCATCTTAGAGGAGATGAATTTCCTCAGATATGTCCTCAACAACTACACTAGGTTGCTCGATGCACGGAGCTACAATGTCAGGAAAAGATGAAGAGGAATCTTGTAGAATAGATGCAAACTCAATAGGAGGTGGAGGTGTAGAATTAATAACACTGGTCTCAGCAACAACACATAATTTCAAGTGACCTAACTTCACCTCAACAGGCTCTTGCGAAGAAAGAGAGTGATTCTTTGACAATGGAGATTGTGGACCAAAATGAGAGAAAGAGCACAAGAAGGAAGAATGATCAATTGTATGTGTTGCAATAACATTTCATGTCTTGATGTCCCTAATGTGAACTGAATCTCATGTGAACTTAATTGTCTTCCCTGTCCCATTATAGTAATCTGATAGATACAGAGAAGGTTGGAAGAAAAATATGGAACACATAGTACGTTGTTGAATGAAATGTCATCAATGTCAATAGAACATTTCCCACATACAGTAATAATAGTATTGTTCCACATCAAAATGTGTGGGGTAGGAGAAGCCTCAAAAGATGAGAATAAATTCTGAGAATATGCCATATGGTGTGAAGCACTTGAATCCAGTAGCCATATAGAAGAGTGTGGACAAGTGGTTGCACATAATGCATGACCATTTAATTTTTCCTGTCCATCTGTATGGAATAATGATGAAGAAGAAGGCCTATGAGAAGTTGAAGAAGGAATATCAATGTTTCTCTTAATAAGAAGAGTTGTCAGATATGATATATGTTTGCATATCCATCTATCTTCTTCTCATAGAAATGTGACTCATCACGATTTGAATTTTTACAATAAGCACACTTAGGTCTTTTTGTCTTCAATTTTTCCCCCTTGGGAGAAGGTGGGCCAAAGGGGTGTCGAGAACTAGAATATTCCCTAGGGTCTATGCAGGTCTCTGAATTCTATTTTTACTCCTTCCCTGGAGATGTCTTAGATACCAATGCTTGGTTCTGTGATTGGGGAAGAGCGTCCAGCTGTGTGAGCTTGGACTTCTCACATGTCATTTGATCACAGAATACCTCAAAGGTGGGCATGGAAAATCGTGGACCCAAAGCATCCATGGTGGAGTAGAATGTAGAAGAAAATATTTGAAATTGACCTCGAAGATTAAAGAGCATCAAGTATAAACAATCAATGTTTTTTTGTTCTTACTACACCACTATAACAATGATCGCAGTGATTTTAATTTCATCAATAAATCTTGAATAGAGGGAAAAGAATTAGGTGCCAAAGAAGTCAACTTTCCCTCAATTTGAAGTGCTTGAAACTGATTAATGGTGCCAAAAATATCATGAAACTTGCTCCACATGTTCCGAGTTGTAGTGCAACCCTCAAGGTGAAACAAAAGACAATATGAAGTGTTCAAGGAAAGCATCCCAATGGCCTCATCCATTTTTTTCCTATGTTGCATGACCTCAAACGGGTGAGTCAACTAAGGTTGAACCTCATCCAAACATGACCATAACTCCCCCCCCCCTGAAATGAGAAAGCAATTCATATGTACCTTCCAAGTGTGATAATTGTGTGGAGTAAGCCACTCAATAGAGGAAGGTTCTTCCAAGTGAAATAAAGGAAAAAATACCCCCCACAAGACAAGAACCCAAACCCTAGTAAAAATTTGAAAGTTGAAAAGTGAAAAAAATAAAAAAAGAACTAATGTTTGATCTCTATGTACCTGGTGAATTTTTTTTATGAAATTGACTACAAATCTAGAAAGAGCATTAAAACACCTTTCCAATGCATTCTTGTTTTAAAAAAAAAAGAGTCTAGATGCACAAGTTATGCCCCCGGGAAAGCAAAACAAACCTCTGACTTTGATTGGAAGTAAACCTTGTAAAATGTCAATATTGGGAAACTCCACTTGCACCACTAAATTGGGCTTAAAATCAACTTTCTAAAGATATCTTGTTTGTGCAATTTTGGTGCCGTATGAGAGAGTTATGGCCAAAAAACCAACTACTTTTTATGACAAAAAGGTCAAACTATGACAAGTTGATGACCATCAAAATTTGGCTCACATCCTACTGATGTCAGCATTATAGAAGTGTGTACTTTTCTTGCATAAAATAAAGCTATGCATGCACCTTTTGCTTTTTCCCTTTTTAATAAAAAAAGGAAAATTGACCTTTCTTGCTTTTTAAAAACTCTTGGTACATATGTATCAATTTTCAATAAAATTGATTTAAAGGTGCAAATCTCAAAAAAAAATCAGACTTGTACTTGTTTTTTTTTTTAAAGAATTGTGCCTTCATGGCCAAGAGGGAAAAAAATTTCCCCGGATGCTTTGGTGACCAAAATAGGTCAATTTTTATATCAAAACAGCCTTTTGAAGAAGATGGGGAGGTCAATTTGGGCCCAAAGCGCTCTGAATTTTTGGGTACCCTCTAGAACAAAGAAAACCCTTGTAAAATTGACCTCGTATGTCTGATTTCAACAAAACAAAGGTTGATCCTGACTATCTCGAACCTTCTAGATCTGATTGTGAGATCCAAATTGCCCAAGATGCATAAAAAACCTCGTTGTAAGAAAAATATCAAAATCGACGAATAGGAAGTGTCAAGTCTAGAGCTCTGATACCATGATAGAATTCAAGAATTGGTGAATTCCCACAAGCCCAATAATCACCTGCATGCAAATAACCTATCACATACAAGATAAAATCCTCAAACAAGAAAGTGCATAAATAATTTGAATTGAAATAATTACAGTGAGATCAATCCATAATAAAGGAGATCAAAACCCTAAAGTAAAATCCCATAGGATGCATGCATAAAATAAAAGAATTATTAAATGCATGCATGCATAAAATAAAAAGAATTTATTAAATGCAAACTAAAGATTCCTAAATTTAGCTTAACTGTAAAAAGAAAAAAGATGATTTAATTAATTAATCAATATGATTAAATTAATTAAGTTAAATATCATTTTTACTCTAGCACTACCATCCAAGTCTACTTAAGAGCCTTAGATCCTTTGACTGCAATATTCCTTGGAAGACTCCTGCCTGCAGATATAGACACACTAGAGAAGGTTTGTAATGAGGCTATAATATTTACATAGCAGATGACCCACAATTTGGGGGAAATATTGGTAATTTGCCATGATTAGGAAACGTTGTTGTGGAAAATATATTCCCAACCATTAATCATGACTTGGAAAATCATACTCCATTGTTGAACCAAATACCAACCCCTCAGCTTGCTACCCCACCACTAGATATAATGTATCCAAGGTACGAAGCTAATAAGACAACTTTTTTTTAGAAAAGGACGGTGCCTACTACTAAACCAGATAACTATCTTGCATTCAAATTAGAAGCTATGAAAAAGACTCTCTCACAATTTACCAGTGAACTCTAGGATGAAACTCAATCCATCCCAGACCCAAATTATATATCAGTGACAAGTTGTCGCCCCAAATTCCTACTCTCAGAATCCCAATCAGGATTACAAAAATTACATAACTACAACAACAATTATCAAGAGAAATGACCTGGACAAAAGAGGCAAAGTAGGCCTTGGTATACTCACCCTAAAAATCGTAGTATACCCTTTGATCATGTAAATACATATGAATGTACTAACATTAATTTTGTTGGATATACATGTACATACCAAAATGACAATGCATATAGGGATGACACCTACAATCAATCACCCTGAATCCTTGAGGACCCCCATATCCAATTCAATGTTATGTTGTTCGACTCATACGTACCTGCAATAGGGGACTACTCGAATGACTCCACCCAAGATGATGATATTATTGCTAATGAACATAATCAACTAGAATGATTTACAATGTAGATGTGTTTTCTTATATAGACAAGGCAATAAGAGACTATGATAAGGAGTAGATAAGCTTGTTGGAATCATTTGTCATTGCACCAAAAGCTCAAATTATCAATGCCTGATACAAATGTCATATTTAATCTGATCCACGGGAGGTGGTTAAGCCTTGTCATGAATCTCCAAGGAGGTGTTGACCGCCAAGTCAAAAATCTCCCCCTCGGCACCGATTGAGCCTTCAACACCCACTGGAGGGAGACTCGAACCCGTGACCCAAGGCTTTGATACCAATTGTTGGAATCATTTCCCGTTGCACCAAAATCTTGAACTATCAATGCCCAATAAAAAATACCAAATTCAACCTGATCCACTAGAGGTGGTTAAGCCATGTCACAAATCTCCAAGGTGTTGACCACCAAGTGAACAAAGCTACCACCCACACAAGGTGGAATCACATGTCCACCAAAGGTGGATCATCCTCCATTATGCAATGAAGTATGTGCAACATGTGGAGGATGATAATGTGATAAATGTACTAAAGGTGGAGTCAACACATAAAGTGGAATGTGATAACTACTATCACCACCTAAAGTGGAATTTCTCCTACACCATGTGCAAATAAAGGTGCAAGCTCCTAGGTGTCTCAAATGAAAACTACAATGTATGCAATATTCTAAGTAAGCTTAAGTAAAGTGTAATTAGGTGATGATTTAATTACACCAACAGTAGGTAGTTCATATTTTTTTGAAAAATAGAAAATTCTTTGTTAATAATAAATAAATGAAAAATAGTCCATGGCATGTCCATTTCCACCAAGTAACAAGATCAACAAAAGAAAAAAAGTATTTATGTTACACCACTTAGATTATATAAAGAAGGCTTAAGGTCAATATTTTATTGCATAAATTATGTCAACCCATTAAGCAATGGAAAATGCTATTGATGCAGGAGCACCCTCATACTCACAAATAGTCAAATTGGTCACATTTGGATTTTTTGTTTTATTTTGTGTTGCTTCATGTCAATAGGTCATTTTGGACCATTAATGTTCATTTGGAGTCATTTGTACAAGTTTGGGGTCATTGGGATGAAAAGATCTAAAGTTGCTCAAAAGTTGTCAAAGTTGCATGACAACATTTGGTTTTGTACTGACAACTTTTCAAAAAATTATTAAATGAGAGTTAGTTTTAACATGTTGGTATGGGCATAAATATGTACCTCCAACTTGCATTGAAGTTGGATTGGAATATTTTGACATATTTTGTGAATGAAACTACTCTTTTCCTGCACTTTTCTAATGTTTTTTTATGTTCTTTTACATTGTATGGATTTGTACAGCATTGTACGTACATGAGGTTGATTGTGACTAATAGAGGAATGTCTTACCTTTCATATGCACTTGATTTGGAATATTTTTATTGTGTTATGTGAATGTTATGATCAAATTAGTGACTACCACTTTCCAATTTTCCTGTAATAGTCTTGTTCACACGCCTAGTACAGATTGTACAATGTATTAAATGATATGAAACTAATTAGGGATGAAATTAATGTGAATCTACTTCATTTTGGTCTTTGTTTCATTCGATTTCATTAAGTATTGAGGAAAATATTGCAATTTTTCTAAAAACTACTAGAAACCCTACCTAAGGTAAACAACTACAAACATAAATGGATTGCTCATCCCTCCACTGGTGAAAAATGCCAAAAAACTTGCGGAGAGGCATATTTTTATGTATTTTGCAATATCTCCAACTTGCAGGGCCTGAAGATGACATTTGCACGTGCTTCTAATTAGCAGTAGGTTTGATATATTGATATATCAGGCTGATTGAAGAGTGTTTGAGGACATTTGAATGTATGATCGAGTGATTTGGCATTTTTATGATGGGACAAACATGGAGAATTATGTATAATGATGTTGCAGACCTATTTCCTTGATTTGTTGACCTTTGGGATAAAAAGGACCTCCATATGTATAATTTTCATAAATAGACCATCTGTCACTGTGATATTTTACTAGTACTACATGTTGCAAAGAGTGTCTCAGTTGAAGTTCTTGATGTTTTAAGACATTGGGAATGCTCAAAGACTTTTGTAGGGTTGTCTAAGCCAAGCTAAGAAGATTTTTGTGTGGAGATACATTAATTTGTCCTTTGGCTATCAATGGTTGTCAACCTAGTTAGGAGAGGCTTATGTGCTTTAGTCCTTACAATTTAGGCATTGTGGAGAGTCATCACCAGGGAGTTAGTCATTAAATTATGAGCCCAAAAAATATTTTTCTAAGATTCTCACAATGCCCTCCATAATGGTGATTGAAGCTTTGTAGAAGGTTCAAACCTAGTGACCTAAGAAGTGCAACCAAGAGTACCTAGAGGATGGATTACATATTCCTTTTCATTGTACGTTAAAGACCTTTGTGTATACCCCTACCTCTGCATCAAATTGGTATCAAAGCATAAAAGAGATCGGGTTGGGAAGATAAGAGGGTTAGAAAACAAGAAAGAAAAGAAGGCAAGTTGCCAAGATGCCTCCAAGAATGAGTATGGAGAGAATAATCAGAGAGGTTAGAGACTCTCTTGCCCTAGAATTGAGAGTCACAAGAGAAGGCCTTGATACAAGACTCGCATCACCTAAGACCAACTAGATAAGAGGAATGGTCATAGGAGATTTGAGTGACCAAGAAGAAGAAGAAGAAGAAGAAGAAGAAGAAGAAGTGGGTGAGGAAAGCATGTCACAAGAAGAATAGGAAGAAGAAAGGGATGTGGAAGAGTTTAGGTTGGACAGATTGTTGAAGGTTGTTAAACATGATAGTTCTAAGATCAAGATGGAGCTCCCAACATATTCAGGGGGCTTGAATGGAGAGCTCCTAGGTTGGATAGGAAAGATGGATAAATAATTTGATTTTGAAGAGATACCTGAGGGGCAGGAAGTGAAGTTGTCAAGGACTAAACTGAAAGGACATGCATACCTATGGTTGGATTATGTGCAAACAAAGAGGAAGAAGAAGGGTAAGACAAAGATTACATCTAGGGATATGATGGTGGAAAAATTGAAGGGCAAGTTCCTACCTAGTGACTATGTCATTCAGTTGTATAGGAAGTTACAAAATATGAAACAAAGGGATATGGATGTGAAGACCTATACATAAGAATTCTATAAACTTAGCATTAGATCCAGCCACATGGAAGAAGATGTTGATAAGATGGCAAGGTATTTGAATGGGCTAAATATAGCCTACAAGATGAATTGAGCCTCACATGTCCCAGGACCATAGAAGAATGATATCAATTGTCATTGAAGGCTAAAGAAAAGTTGCAGAGGAAGAAAGAGAAGCAAAGTAGAGGTAGGGGAAAGACAAATTCCAGAGCAAGAGAGATTTTTACAGGTAGAGGACATTCCCAAAGGTATCAAGGAGAGACAAGCAATTCTCAAGAACAAACTTCAAACTCAAGGGGCAGTTTTAGAGGAAGGAGACCCAATCAATATAGGGAATAATTTGTAAACCAAAGAGGTGGATCAAATGGATTCAGTAGTAAATGTTATAAATTCAACAAAATTGTAGGTCATCAAGCATGGCAATGTCCTGAAAATCAATCCACCACTTCATTTGGAGGATAAAGAAGAAATCAGCTTACACAAGGAGAGGATAGTGAAAGTTTGGATTCTCCATTGCATCATGTTGATCCATAAGTTGAGGAGTCTCTAATGGTGAGAAGAACCTTGATCAAAGTGCCCATGGAGAAAGAACCACCACAAAGAAAGTCACTCTCCAAGACTACATGTAAATTCCAAGGTAAATGTTGTAGAGTTGTAATTGATTCTAGTAGTACTGACAATTTGGTTTCTGTTGAAATGGTAGAAAGGTTAAATTTGAAGAGGATACATCATGCCACTCCATACAATGTCTCTTGGTTAAACAAAGGGCAACAAGTGTTTTTGAATGAACAAACTTGGGTAGAGTTCCACATAGGGGGATACAAAGACAAGGTCTTATGTGACATCATCCCTATAGATGTTAATCATTTACTACTTGGTAGACCATGGAAATATGATAGGAATGCAAAACATGATGGTAGGAAAAAAACCCATGTCATGGAGAAAGATGGGGCCTCATTCACTCTCACACCATTGCAAGATGAAGACAAAACAACACAAGTGGGGTCTAGTGTAATGTTGGTAGGTGAAAAAGAGTTTATAAAAACCATGAAAGAAGAGGGAGGAGAAGGTTTTTCAATCATGATAAGACCAAGGAGTGTCATAATAGCAGTAAAGATTTATGATTTGCCTATGGAGATCCAAGGGTTGTTGAGCAAGTATGATGACATTGTGGTAGATGAACTCCCAATCTCCCTACCACCAATGAGGGATATTAGCCATCATATAGACTTCATACCAGGGGCTAACCCACCTAATAAAGAAGCATATAAGATGACCCCTCAACAAAATGAAGAGATTAAGAAACAAATTCAGGAGTTGCTAGATAAGGGGTTGATCAGAGAGATCCTACTGCCTTAGCACCAAAGAAGGGAGGTGGATGGAGGATGTGCACGGATTCTAGGGTCATCAATAAGATCACTATCAGATATAGGTTCCTCATTCCAAGGATAGAAGATCTCATGGATTGCCTAAGTGGAGCAACCTACTTCTCCAAGATAGACCTCAAAAGTGGATACCATCAAACCAAGATTAGGAAAGGAGATGAGTGGAAGACAACCTTTAGAACAAATGAAGGCCTCCAAATGCACCCAACACCTTTATGAGGTTGATGAATGAAGTTCTCAAGCCTTTCATTGGTAAGTATGTAGTTGTCTATCTTGATGATATTCTTATTTTTAGTTCAAGGAAGAACATTTGTTTCATTTGGAATTGGTGTTGAGAAGATTGAATGAAGAGAAACTAATGATTAATCTGAAGAAGTGTGAGTTTATGAAGACAGAGTTGGTGTATCTTGGTTTTGTGCTTACAAGGGGTACCTTGAAGATGGATCCTAGTAAGGTGGAAGCAATCCTAAATTGGTCTACACCCAAATCAGTGACTAAGGTGAAAAGTTTCCATGGTTTGACAAGTTTTTATAGGAAATTCATTAAAATATTTAGTCATGCGTGTTCTCCAATCATTGACACTATTAAGGGGGATAAGAGGAAAATGTTTGTATGGTCTAGTGAGGTTGAAAGAAGTTTCCAATATCTGAAACAAAGGGTAGCACATAAGCCTATATTGGCTTTACCTAACTTTAATAAGGTCCTTACTATTGAATGTGATGCTAGTGGTTTTTCTATTGGGGCATTGTTGAGTCAAGATGGCAGACCGGTTGCTTTCTTTAGTGAAAAACTTAATGAGGCTAAGAAGATATACTCTTCCTATGACCTAGAGATGTATGATATGGTTCAAGCATTAAAGAAGTGGAGACACTATGTTCTTCCTAAGGAGTTTGTAGTCTATACTGATAATCATGCCCTCCAATTCATTTTTAGCCTAGAAAAACTCAATCATAGGCATGTCAAGTGGGTGGAGTATTTACTAAGTTTCACCTTCACCATAAATATAAGAAGGGATAAGGTTGTTGATGCACTGAGTAAGATGACCTTAATTATATAAGAAGTCCAATTGCAAAGTGTAGGTATTGAAGCACTCAAAAGGTATGTATGTTGATGATGATGATTTCAAGGAATTTTATGCCTCTCGTACTCAATTTAATGGCGTTTCTCATTATCGCAGTTCTGATTTTTTTATTCAAGAAGGTTTTTTTGTTTATAGGGGCTCAACTTTATGTGTCCAAGTGCTCAATGAGGATAATTAGATTAAGGAAAAGCATAGTGGTAGATTTGCAAGTCATTTTGGTCTTGAAAGTGTTGGTGTAATTAAATATTACTAATAACACTTTACTTAAGCTTACTTAGGATAATGCATTGCATAGTAGTTTGTCATTGAGACACCTAAGAATTTGCATTTCATTTTAGCACATGGTGTAGGAGAAATTCTACTTTAGGTGGTGATAGTTGTTATCTCTTTCCACTTTATGTGTGAGATCCACCTTTAGTGCTCTCATCACATTATCATCCTCTCATTGTTGCACATCTTTGCACATGCTTCATTGTACAATGGAGGATGATCCACCTTTGGTGGACATGTGATTACACATTGTCTAGTTGATAGGTTATCTCTTGCATCACTTAGTTATCATGCATTGCCTATATATTCAGGCACATCTACATTGTCCTTAATTTGATTTTGCATTTCATTATCTTGATCATTATTGAATCAATCAATTGATCATATCATATTTGTCTCTCTTGTGCTATCAATTGAGCTTCTAGATCTTGGCATTTTCATTCTTTGCCTTAGGCAAATTCTT
The DNA here is from genome assembly GCA_018584345.1 of Thuja plicata. Classification (NCBI taxonomy): domain Eukaryota; kingdom Viridiplantae; phylum Streptophyta; class Pinopsida; order Cupressales; family Cupressaceae; genus Thuja; species Thuja plicata. Next base: position 4,267,035 of record MU228384.1, on the reverse strand, counting down.
ACAATAAGACCTTGGGGCAATTAAGGAGGCACTACTTTTGGCCAAAGATGCAAAGTGATGTAAGAAGGTTTGTTGAGAAATGTACTATTTGTTAGAAAGCTAAGGGTTGTAGCACAAATGCAGGCTTGTATCGGCCTCTTCCCATTCCAAATAGGTCTTGGGAGTCTATAAGTATAGATTTTGTGATGGGTTTACCTATAATATAGAGGGATTTTGATTCAGTGTATGTTGTAGTGGACATGTTCTCAAAGATGTCTCACTTCATTCCGTGTAAAAGCATCAATGATGCATCTAACATTGCAGGTCTATTCTTCAAAGAGGTGGTAAGAATTTGTGGTTTACCTTTGAACATTGTATCAGATAGAGATAGAAAATTTATTGGTCATTTTTGGAGAACTTTGGGGAAGAAGTTTGGTATTAACTTGAGTTTTAGTTATGCCTATCACCCCTAAACTGATGAGCGGACTGAATTGGTGAATTGGAGCCTTGGAAACCTCCTCAAATGTCTAGCCAAAAAGCATTCTACTCAGTGGAATTTGGTATTACCTCAAGCAGAGTTTGCCTACAATGATTCGATGAACAGGAGTGTGGGTAAGAGTCCTTTTGAAATTGTTTATGGTTTGTAGCCAAGATGAGTATTTGAATTAAGGGATATTAGTGGTATGGAGAGGATGAGTGCTTAAGGTGAGAAATTTGTTGTGGCTATGAAGGAGATTCATGAAGAAGTCAAGGAGCACCTATAAAGGAGTGTAGACAAATACAAGCAAAGGGCTAATGTACATAGAAGAGAAGTTCACTTCAAGGTTGAAAACTTGGTTTTGGCCCACCTCAAGAAGAGATTTCCCCAAGGGCGGTACTCTAAATTGCACATGAAGAAGATAGGGCCTTGCAAGGTTGTTCACAAGTTTGGACCCAATGCTTATGAAATTGAATTGCTAAGTGGGCTTGGTACTCACCTATTTTTAATGTATCTGACTTGCACCCTTATAAAGGGGATGTTGTTGCAGGTGATAATGCAGGTTCATCAGCATTTTCAGATGAGGACTAGGTCAAAGATCTTCCACCAAGCAAGCCTTTGGAGTTGGAGTGCATTATTGACAAGGAGCTCAAAAGGACAAGGAACAACACCTATTTTCAGTTTTGGTCAAATGGCAAGGTCTTCCCATGGAAGATGCTTCTAGGATGACTGAAGATGACATTTTAAAGCATGGATCCACAGTTTCAAATTTGGGCTTTTTGTTTCATTTTGTAATGTTTCATGTCAATAAGGTCGTTTTGGACCATTAATGTTCATTTGGAGTCATTTGTGCAAGTTTGGGGTCATTAGGATGAAAAGATGTAAAGTTGCTTAAAAGTTGTCAAAGTTGCATGATAACATTTGGTTTCGTAATGACAACTTTTCAAAAAAATGTTTAAATGACAATTAAGGGTTAGTTGGAGGTTGTAACCTATTGGTATGGGCATAAATATGCACCTTCAACTCGCATTGAGGTTGGATTGGAAGATTTTGAAACATTTTGTGAATGAAATTACTTGTTTCCTACATTTTTCTAACATTTTGGTGCTCTCTTACATTGTACAAATATGTACGACTTTGTATGGGCCTAAGTTTGATTATGACTGATAGAGGAATGTCTTACCTTTCATATGCACTTGATTTGGTAGATTTTCATTGTGTTTGTGAAAGTTATGATCAAATTAGTGACTACCACTTTCAGACTTTCTTGTAACAGTCATGTACCCACGCCTGGTACAGATTGTGCAATGCGTCAAATGATCTAAAACTGATTGGGGATGAAATTGTTGTGAATCTACTTCATTTTGGTCTTTGTTTCATTCAATTTCATTAAGTATTGAGGAATATATTGCAATTTTTTTGTTAGCTTTTACTGTAGAGCTATTATCTATTTATTAATGGTCTAAGAGGGCGTCATTGCAAATTGTCTTTGCATCTAACTTATACTATTCACTACATTTGAAGCTCCATGTGCATCCAACATCAATCACATCTTGCATCAATGAAAATCCCAAGGTGAAAGCAATAAAAGATCATTTTCAACAACAATAGGGATAGTTTGATGTCTTATATTCTTTGCAAATGAATGTTGTTTTAAGCATGCATTGTTTATTTGTTCATTGTTAAGGATAATAAAAAAAACTTTAAGAATTCGTCATATATAATTTTTATTTGCCTTTGCAATTGAGGTTGAGTTTGTGCATCAACGTGGATCACTCTCATGGCCACCTCCTTCCAATACCCATTACACTTGAAGCATTCAACAAGTATCCACCACCATTAATCATGTCCCACTTTAATGAGCATTCTAAGGAGAAAATAGTCAATTGTATTCAACAAGAATAGAATAGCTTAATTACCATAACAAATATTGTGACCATGGGAGTAAACCCAATGAAACATAACACTAACCACCATAACACTTAGGCATGTAGAATTTGGGGTTTTATTACATATATGGCTTTATAAGAAACTCTCTCCCCAACAACAAAAAGGAAATAATTTGAACCAAATTTGGTGCCTTGTAAGGTCTTTCAAAACATCAATAACATGGCTTAAAAGTTGAAGCTTCTTCCCTCTTCGACAATACATTCTCACATGTTTCATGTTTAAAGAAGGTTGTTAGTTACAATGTTCGAGTACAAACAAAGCTTTTAGAGTTGTATGAAGAATGAAACGTGATATTGTATCTTACAAAGTCTTGAAGCAAGAAGTGAAAGTCGCTCAATAGAGCAATAATGAAGTGTCTCATCAAAGGGAAGAATCGCCTAGAGGAAGGCATTACTTTGGAAGAAGACACTAGTTTGGAGGATGGTTACTTTTATTGTTGCTTTTCGAAAGTGGAGGGGCATGTTTTGACACTAACCCTTTGCATGTTATTGGGTCATACAACAACCAACATGTGGTGTGAATAACCATTAAATCATCTCAATTCTAGATGTCTAACTTCTAATTAGTAAACAACATTAAGGTTTTACAGTTAGCCTAAGCCAATGCGCCCTATATAGGGCTCAACAAGTCACTTGTTAGATATCAAGTTATCTCTTAATCAAGGGATTTGGAAACCATTAAGTGGTATTACAATACAATCTATCGCCATTTTTGCTGAATTTTTGTTGTTAATGTGTATATTTTTTAATATTTTCCATGTTCCATTTCCATGGTGAATAAAATGTCATTTATGTTGTGTTTGCAAATGCACATTTATGAAATGTAAAATAGTTCCATGTAGACCTAAACAATGAATACTGAAGTGTGACTATCCCCATCTAAATATTGTATGTAAAAATTTGAAAAGTTATTATCCTTAAGCTTTAATATATTTATTTTATATCATTTTTATAATTTTGCCTAACTTTGTGTCATTTACCTTTCAAACTTTTCAACTGTCTTTGAGATTCTGAACTTTCGGTAAATCTGTTACCTCCCAGAAGTACTAAAACCTTATGAATCATTTCAAAATAGAAATAAAGCTACCAAGCAATACTACCAAAATTTTAAATGTATTAAAGAAAATAGTAGCACACTCGCGGTATAACAAGAGTGGTTGTCCTAGAAAAAAACATTCCGGCAAAACCCCAACAAAATAGCATCCTCAATATAAATTCTAGCTTTCATGATATATATCTTGTACTTGAGCTCAACCCTCATCCATATATGAGAATTTATAAGCATCTTAATATAGGAAGCCATTAAATAGTAATACAGGTTACAACAATGAATATAATAATATAGGTCCAGAAAACACCTATAAGAACCAAAAGAATTGTCCCCGTGTGTAAATATTTACGGGGTGTAAAAGATGCAAAGCATGCAATAGATATTCAACATTTACTATAAGGTTTTTTTCTCATTATTCTTTACTTAACACAGATGATCAGAAGGATTCTCAACTTTCAATGGGTTCACTTGTACATACTTCCAATTTTTTTTTCTCATTGTTCTTTACTTAACACGGATGATCAGGAGAATTCTCAGCTTTCAAAGGGTTCGGTTGTAAATAATTCCAGTTCTAATTCTTTGTCAATTAACTATAAGAACCTTTGAGAAAGCATTTGACGTCCAATTCACTGGTTCTGGGTTTCAATGTTGTTCGGATAAGTAAATCTGGTGGATCATATTAAAGTGTTTACCCTCTGAACACATGATATTTTCAGGTAATGATAACATTGGAAAAATAGTCTAGCTAGACAGTATAATTCTTATTCTACACTAAAGCTATGGCTCTCCATATTGTATGGTTATGTGGAATCAATATATCTTTACGTTGATCGATGAATGCATGGCTAATTCATATGATTTAAGTAGACTATTCATTATATATAAACCAGACAAGTCTACATTAAAAATAAGGATAATGCCCACTTCATACCATCTCTGGCATTAAGACTTCTGTCAATGACAATAGGCTTTGGCATATCATCATTATAATATAGTGAAGCCCTTCAAAGCAGCTTCCGAAGTAATAGATCTCTTTAAAGCGGCTTTGGTACAAAATTATGATAATATGATAAACTACTTTAAATTGGATTTGCTACATCATTATGATAATATAATCCTTTTAAGGCAGCTTCCAAACTATGTTCACAATCTGTAGAACACTTCAGGCTAGCTACTTCACAGAAATCATTTCCAAAATGCAATGCAAAATTGAGACAAAACATAACATGCTAACATTCAATAAAAAGGCAAATCCAGATATATCTTTATTTACTAGACTGCAAACTGACTCTAGGTTATCTAGATCATAACTGCTTTTTAAAATCAAGCATTACTTAAGGGGCACCTGGAGTATGGAGGAAACTCATGCATAAATAGGTTCAAGGAATATCTAAAAGTTCACAAGAAAACTTTGACAACCCAAGCCTTCCACAAAGTTATTCAGGTCCTGCATTAAAGGAACCATTAATTGGTGATGGTTAAAACTTAAAACCAAAAAGTAAAAACAGTTTCACATGGCAATATTGGTAATAGGTAATGGCTGCACACAACAGGCTATCAAACTGAAGAATACTTCAAGTCACATGCACTACATTCCTTAGAAATTATTCTTACTATCAAACTGAAGAATAATTCTAGTCACATACACACCATTCCTATATGGTTGTTCTACTTCTAGAATATATGTCTAATGAGAAAAAAAAGGTGGCAATTCACAAGGAACTAGTCCAATTTCTACAAACATCAAGGACAATTTAATTCACAGCAATCTCCAAATTTGCCCATCAAAAGTGCACAGCAACAAAAGATTCAGATAGCTATAAAGTCACAACTTTAAGACCAGTTGATTTCTAAGTTCACCTTAAACAAAGCTAATGGCTCATTTCTACAAAAGATGGCCCATCTGTTCTTGAAGTATCTTGAGATAACAAATATAGACGTCTCACCCACTGGTCTAATATATTCTGGTTTCATGTCCTTCCCCTGCAGAAAACTCTACGATAAGGGTCTCTAGATGGAAACATGCTAGGAAACCTAGCCTGTGGTGTACATAGCTACAGATTCCTTGCATGCTTAATAGCATCCTGCAAGGATGGCAGATCAAAAGCTTTGACCCAACTCCTGACAGCTTCTGACAAACCCTCTATGAACCAAGGAGTCAACCTCTTCTCCGTCACATCAAAAACCATTACTGACAACCACTGAAACTCTGAATGTATGCATCAAGTGTCCCAACCTATCCCAACAGAGCCAACTCTCTAGACTGTGCTTTTGAATCCTTGCGGTCAAGCCACTCTATCAATGTAGTGCAAAACTGATCATAAGAAACTATCGCACCATGACCTTGTGTCACTAAAACATGAAACCACCACTTGTGCAGCTCCTTCAAGGTGAACTGTAGCAAATTTGATGGTCTCAATCTCCTTCGTCTTATTCAGGGCAAGGTAAGTATCCAATTCTTGAATCCAAGCTCTAGCTATACCCTTGGATGATACATCAAAACTGTTAAGGATAGACATCCCAAACTTTTCTATAGCCCATTATTCTGCTTCCCTTGATTTCATTGTTTCTACTTTGGCTTTGTGCACTTGGTGACCTCCAAGTAGTCTCTAAAAGAGATAGCTGACTGAAAATCTACCCCCAAAGCTTGATACTTAGCCAAAATTTCAACATCCTCATTGTCCCCCATAGGTTCTCTTGTGTAGGCTCATACTATTGTATAACGGTAGGCATGAAAGGTCTAAATCGTGATGAACCTGAAGGTTTGCTAGTAGATGTTCATTGTTTTCTGCAACTTTGCTACTTTCCTCCCTCTCCACATGTACCAGATTAGTTCCATTTGTTGTGTTATGAGCCATTTGAGTCAAATAAAAATTGGTATTTTGTAACTCTCTTAGCATTTTTACAAACATTTGTTTTCCGGGCCCTCCTCTTCACTTGCTGATAGTGGTTGATTGCTGCCAGCCATTATTCCTTTCTGTTTTTCCAAGTTATGACAATCCTTTCCATGCATACAACCAACCCAAACAAGCCATCAAGACTTGCAACTTTAATACCACTACAATATTCCCAAATAGAGATAATAAAAAACAACAGTATCTCCAAAAATAGGGCACAAAAAAATCTGAATTTATTTGCATATAAGAAATTCTACAACAAGCTTAGATTAGCATTCAGATTATTAAACTTATTTTTCTGGTAATATAAATAAATTTTTGAGTATAGAAAAAGTGCTGAGAATCACTCTAAATCTGCCCAGAAACTTCAGAAATGATTCACATTGACTTACCTTTATTTTTCTGAAATGAAGGGAATTAATAGTGTGCAGATTTAGACACAAATACCTCAGAAATGTTTTCAACCCCTACCTATCCTTGCCAAAATACCAAGAAAATCAAAGCTAGTTCTGTCTAACCTGTTTCCACTTGTTCCTCTTTTTGCTATCTTCAATGAAGCTCAATAATATGAAGACACCTTGTTGTAGTTATAACCCAAATCTGAACCTGATGCTTGAATTTCACCTTCAGAAAATGGTCTCCAGAGTCCAAACCTAAGAAGGAATTGCATCTCTGCATCATTGACTAAAGCCCTTCCACTAAAACACAACCTTTTGACTAGGAGGAGCCCATATGTCTCTCTGAAACCAGGTATACTCAATGGTTTCAAACCTCAAGTCAAAGGTTGTAGCAGAAATAGATGAAAGACTGATAACATAGTCAGCCCTAAAAAAACCCTAGAATGTTATATAATAACTCCCAAAAAGATTATTTAACCTTAGCCCTTGATCCACTACCAACTCAATCCAATGCTTCACATTAAAACCCTAAAAACAGGCCAATAAGCTCCTTGAAAACCCACACCCCTTGGCCTTTATCGCATGCTTATATAAATCATTTAAAGTACATGTAAAGGGAGGCAACTTAAGTCTATAGGCTAGGGTCACTTAAGTTGCATAACAAGATGTGCCCACAATTTGAAAATAGAATACAACACAAGCCAAAGACTACATACTCAATAATGCTCTACGTCCTCTTCCTCTTGGGTAAGCCTAGTAAAGGACAGCCAATGCACTGTGAAGCCTCATGGCTTGAGTTGGGGACATCACATCATAAACTCTCTTACGCATCTTACAATGTCATGGATGCTCATACACATCTTACATGATACCAAATGCTTCTTGTAATACATCATATTACAAATTACATATGGCATAAAGTGCATTTGAACTTCTTTGTGGTGAAAGTTGCATCAAAGTCTCTACAATGTGCACTAAAGTATCCACATTCTCAAACATAACCTTCGCTGATGGTTATGTTCGCAAAATATCATCAAAGTATTTATAACGTTCGCCAAAGTATCCACCATGTCATAAACAAATTGGTACTCCATATCCATGTGCTTTGTCCACACATGAAATGTAGTGTTTTATGCCAAGCTAATGGCACTCTAACTATCATATACTCTAGATGTACTGTAAATAGCAACCACAACCTATTTCTTAGGCATTCAACCATTTGCACTACTAAACAAGCTAATAAACACATAGCCATTGTTAAACTTCTTGTTACTTACATTAACTATCTAATTTGAATCTACAAACTCATGTTTATCCACTATGTATTGCAAACCTCTTGTAGAACTACTACAAGTGTGTTCCAAGTATCCCAAATGCACTACTATAGGCATGCTCCAAGTGTCCCAAGAAATTGCTATGGGCATCGCCAATGCTTCTATAGGCATACCCTTGGTGACCCAAAGTATTACAAGCATCACCAACACTGTCATAGGTATGCTCTGTACCAAGGCACTGCTACTGATATCACCAATATTACTACAGCCATGCTCTAAGTGACCCAAGGTGTTACAAAGATTGTCAACACATTTACAGGCATGCTCCAAGTGTCCCAAGGCACTACTACTAGCATCACCAACACTACGACAAGCATATTCCATGTGACCCAAAATGCCTTCTTGATAACAAATAGAATATCACATAAATAGATTTCTTTAACTAGCAAACCGATTTCTCCTTACCCTTTACTACAATGTTCTTATTGTGTCATGTAGTTCTTCATGTCCAAGTCTTCATGCAAGAAATTAGTCTTGCACATACATTTGCTCAACCTCAAGGCCAAATGCAACATCAAAACATAGAAGAAATATAATAGACATAAGCTTTACAATTGGAAAAAATATCTCACCAAAACTCATTTCCTCTACTTGAGAATAACTTGGCAATCAACCATTCATTGTGTTTCCCTAACTTGTTTTGTGCCTCCTAGCTAGTTCTAGCTTCATAAACATTAATAGACAGAAATTATGCATCCCACATCAAGGTGGTTATACCTCTCAAGTTGCCACTTCGCCAAGTGGACCTCACAAGCTAAGGGAGGGGCTTTTCCTCCTCAAAACTCTCAAAGCTCTATGTGAAATCCTCCTCATGTAGTCCAACTTGAACCTTTGGTTCAACCTAAAATGTAGCCTCCTTGGTCTTTGGCTTTGGGTACACATCTAACTTTGCATTCTGCTTTAGTTGCTCAACTATAAGAAAATATCTAATCTCCCTGGAGATTATATTCCTACTATTTCTAAAATTTGTATTCCTTGACCCCATCATCTTAACCGTATATTTGAAACCCAGTAAGTACTCAATGAGTTTCACAAAACTCAAGTTTTTTTTCATTATGAGTTTTTTCAATGTTAACTTGAGTTAGAGAAACAGATTTTCAGCAAAAACTCACCAAGTTTTTTGGTGAGTACTCACCAAAACTCAAATTGTCATCACAAGTAAAATCAAAGTTCCATGACTCAAACCCGCCCATGACTCGGCAAGGACTACTCGGCCCGCGACTCGCCTATGACTCAGCAACGACTCAGCGACGACTCGGCAAAATGAAAAACAAAGATTTTTTAGGATTTAAAACTTGTTTCAGGCACCCATTATTGAGTAAAACTTAAAAACACTATAACATCATCAAATAGAAGCTAGTATGATCACATACATAAACATACATCCATCGCATAAGTACAAATGTAAATTGCAGCTTAAGGAAATAGAAAACATAGATATGCAGAATTATAAATAGTGTCAAATGTATATAAGATCCATGAAATCCATGACATCAAATGTTCCCAAACATATGTGTAATAAAAAACAAGTCTATGGCTCAGGCTCTGGCTCAGCCTCATCCTCAAAGTAGTTTGTCTCCCTCCTAGAAATGCGTCTGAGGTAGGTCCTGGATGACTGACAAGCCATAGCCTATGCTCGTGAAGTGCCACTCTGATCAACATCAGTTAAAGTGGTGGTTGATCGTGCTCTATCCTCCTCCTCTGCCATAGCCACAGCCTCAGCCTCTATGTCTGCCTGGTCAACCCACTCATGGTCCTCCTCAGTGAAGACAGGATCGGTAGACTCAGTGAGCCACTTAGACTCTAGATCTATCTCTTCTAGAGTGATCGGAGAGGAGTCAGTGTCCAAAATCTGTCTGGTCCTAAGACGGAGGTTGTAATGAACGAAGACAAGATCATTCAACCTCTCCACAGACAATCTATTACGCCTCCTTCCCCTCTCTCACTTTTCCTCTCTTTTCTCCCAACAAGCAAAACGAAATGCCTTTTAGGGCAAATTAGAAGACACTTATGGAAAAAAAACAAGAAAAAGTATTGGTTTTTTTTTTTTTTAAGTCATGCTTGATGATTGCCGCGGCC
>MU228384.1:4245568-4256861 GCA_018584345.1 Thuja plicata | reverse complement strand
TCGGCGAGTCATGACCCATGACTCGTCGAGTCATGGAAACGGGTCACCATGACTCGGCAGCCATGACTCGACCCGCGAGTCATCATTACTCGCATGACTCGCGGCGAGTCATGGAACTCTGAGTAAAATGCATCCAAAGTGGGTAAAACATGAAACAAAGGAAAATATGCCTTCTACATAGGTTTCAGTATTTACAAGCATATTGAAAAGATTTTTCAATACTGAAAACTGTGTAATAGGGAAAATTTAAGAGCATGTCGACAAGATTTTTTAGGCATTTTCAAGTAGAGATTTCTAAAAATTTGAAATTTGCAAATAGGTTAGTTCAATATTTTTATTTTTTTTTCTAAGCATTTCAATTTGTAAATGATTTTTAATTTTTTTAGCATGTAAAATGATTGAATTGAATTGATTCAATTTGTCTAAATTTGTGGAATGATTAAAATTTGAATGATTTACACCAATTTGATTCAATTTTTTTTTAAACTTTTTTTTATTATTTTTTCAATATAGGGTTTACAATATAGGGTTAGAGATGATATTATCATACTTTTATCAAATTCTTAATTCAATTACCATTTAATCTATTATAGTTAAAAAAATTAAATGCATTTTAATTTGACACAATTTTTAAAAAAGTTCATGTTCAATTTCGAATTTGCTAAATTTCTTTAATCACTATTTTTTGTTCTATAGATAGTGTATGTTAATATATAATCACAATGGCATCCAACTCTAGATCTTGTCAAATTCAGCAAGTGGAAAAAATCTCGTTTGAAGGAGACACCTTAGAAGCCATGACCCCACTTGCAAATATGGCATAATTCGACCAATACAAGGGTTTGTAATTTGTACCTAGTGCAAGAAGCAGCTTAATAGAGGCATCAATCGCCTTTAATACCATCTTGCAAGCATTCCTTGCCACAATGCCAAGACATGTGAAGCAGCCCTAGAAGAGGTGAAACAAGAGATGATGACCCTTCTTGCACCATTCGATGAAAAGAAATTGGAGGGTGAAGGCACAAGCAACCATACAAGAAGCTGTTGCTCCTAATTTCCCAAGAGAATCCAATATGGATACGCAAGGCATTGTGGGCTCTAATAGTAGTTCATGTATACATGGCCCATCCTCCTCATCCAGCTCAAGCAGAGTTTAATTGCAGGGGTTTTTTGTGCCTAGAAATGTACCAAGAGCACAAATTCATAGGAAGCTACAAGGTGGAATAGGAAGGTGCACAAAGAAGCAAATAAGGCTTAAGCAAATATTTGGTATTATAACAATCTTTCCTTCAATGTGGCAAGGAGTCCATATTTGGATGATAGCATTAACAATTGTAGGGAAAGGGTACAAGGAGCCCTATCCAAGGGATTTAAATGGCAGGTTGCTCCAAGATACTATTGGAGATGTACAACCGTCAACGAATTGTGGAAGTTCAAAAGAAGCAATGGTGAAAGTTTAGATGCACAATTTAGATGGGCAGACAGATGCAAGTAATCACACCTTCAATATTTTAGTGGCTTCAAATGGTGAGTTAGTTTTCCTGAAGTCAATTGATGACTTCAAAAAAATAAAGAATTTGGAAAATTTGAGCTTGAGGTTGGAGAAGATTGTTTTAGAGGTGGGCATAGAAAATGTTGTCTAAGTTGTTACAAACAATGCAGGGCCATATACGGTGGCTATAAGATGAGTCATCCAACACTTTTTTGGACCCCTTGTGCAGCTCATTGCCTTGACCTTCTTTTGAAAGACATGGCAAAATTGACTAGCTGAGACCTATTGTAAACAAAGCAAGAGATATAACAAAATACATTTATAATCACCCACGAGACTTGATGAGAGATCATAGCAAAAGGAAAGAGCTTGTGCAATCAGGTGCTACAAGATTTGCAACTTATTTTCTAAGGATGCAAAGTATTTCTAGTTTATTGACTCCCTTAAAGCAGAAGTTTGTGAGTCAAGCATGGGTAGACTCAACTTATTTCAAAGAAAGCTAAGAGAGAAAAGACCAGAAAAGTGGTTTCTAATGATGTTTTTGCAACTAGAGCTATAGAGATTGTCAAGGTAACTTCAAACTTATTTAATTTTCAAATTGAGTAGTTTATTTTAAATCTTTTTAAGTATTTTTTTTATTGTAAGTTGTTATTTAAATTTGCCTCTATTTTGTACATTGTAGGTAATAGAGTCGTGGATGAGGATTCTACGCATGGTAGATGGGGAGAAAAATTCAATAGGATATATTTATGAGGCCATCCATAACTATTATGGGGGGGATGCAAATAGATTTGCCCTATTTGGGAGATCATTGATCGGAGGTGGAACAATGAACTCCGCTAACCCATTCATACAATACGGTACTACCTCAACCCCAACTTCTTCTCCGACAACTTCATAGATGTTAATGGGGAGGTTATGAAGGGCCTATCTATTGGAACTTGTTTGTCATTGCGCCAAAAGATCGACTTGTTAATGCCCGATACAACACCAGAGATAAACTTATCCATAGGAGGTGGTTAGTCCATGTCCCGAATCCGCAGGGAGACGCTGGCAATTAGTCCAACCATCTCCCCAGCGTCACCCGGAGGGATTCGAACTCACAACCCGGCTCTGATACCAATTGTTGGAACATGTTTGTCATTGTGCCAAAAGATCGACCTATTAACACCCGATACAAATGCCAAAGATAAACAAATCCACCGGAAGGAGTTAGTCCATGTCCTGAATTTGAAGGGAGACGTTAGCGATTACTCCAACACTATCCACATGCATTGTGAAGATGACACCCGAGCTTGATGTGAGAGACCTCGTCATTTCTAAGTAGAAATTTTAGAAGAAAACTAGGGGGGTTGTTTTATTTTCCAAAAACTATACAAGGAAGAACCAACCAAACACCAAGTAAGATAAAAGTGAAGTCTTCTATCTTGCAAGATATAAATTACAATTATTAAAAGAATTTTGTTTATTTACAAAATCTTGAATATTTTATTTATAGGTTTGTGGGAAGTCATATTAAGGTGGAAATACCTCATATCTACAAAGACTAGCTCTCCATATTGTCTCAACCTTGTAGTGCTTTTGGTTGTGAGAGTTCAGTTGATACCATTCACACAAAGATGCACAATAAGTTAACTCAACAATACCTCAATGATCTTGTTTTCATGCAATACGACCTTCAGCTTTGCACAAGAGAGGTGGGGGACCAACTAGAGGAGCTTATTGATTTGGAGGAGATTGATCCCTCGAGTTACTAGACCATACCCGATGATGAGCCCTCCTTGTTACAGAGGATGAGATTGTTGAATTTGAGAGGCAAGCTTTAGAGGATGTAGTTCCAAGAGAAGCAGGGGAGATTGGATTTGATGACATTGATATAGTAGAAGTCATTGCCATCTAGCAACAACGTGGAGCCACAAGCATAGTCTTCTAGGCCAAGCAAGGAGCCACAATCAAGGGTGAGAACCATACCCTCTACCCCCTAATAGTTTTGTACAATAGGGAAGAGGAAATTGTAAAGAGTTGTAATTTTTACTTGCATAGATATGAAATTTATGATGATGATTTTCAAAAACAATCATCATAAATTCATAATAGATACCACTTAGCAACTAGCTATTGCATCCACTATCTGTTGAAGTTTGGTAGCTGCAGGCATAGATCAACTTATGGCAGACTTATCGGTGATAAGTAAACTTATCGCGATAAGTTCTGCGCGGCGAGAAAATACGTTATTTTCGCTCCTAACTTATCGCAGATAAGTTTGGCGATAAGTTGCCAACTTATCGCGATAAGTGACCAACTTATCGCGCGGACTATGTTTATACGTTTTTTACGCCCAACAAAAGGTTAAAGTTCATTTGTTAGTTGCAAAACAGAGTTTGGAGATGGAGAGAAAGGGTTTGGAGGAGACATTGAGGAGGATGAGGACAGTGACACTGAGGAGGATTTAGATGATGAGGAGCCATTGCCACCATCAGCACCATCTACAGAGTACAGAGGGTGGACGTCCAGTCACGACCAGTTGTGTAGAGGGAGGAGGCACAGCCACAGCCACAACCACATCATGATCAGACTTCTAGGGCTAAACTCCCTTCCACTCCAGGAGCTCGTGGAAAGAGGAAGATGTAGAGTTAGACTATTTTGATATTGTACTTGACATTTCTGAATGTTTTACAAAGACAATTTGTTATTTTAAGTTTTCTTTAGACTTTAGAGTCTTTAGACTATCAGACTATGGTTACCAGCCATCAGCATTCCACATGCGGATGTGATTTTGTACCCTATTTGCATTTATATATATCTAGATCAGCTTGTTTGGCTTGTTGACTCGTTTACTAACTCATTAGATGCATCTGCTTATTGAATTTTGCAAAAAAAATGCATTTCTAATTAAATTTAAGCAAGTTTTAAAGTTCCCAATATTTTCCCGATAAGTTTTCGACTTATCTCCGATATTTTCCGATATTTTTTTTTTGCCCTCGGCGATAAGTTGCCGATACCGATATTTTGAACTATGGCTGCAGGAGATATCTGCTTACCTGAAATGATTGCATCAGCGTACAGGTTCTGTAAATGTGATGCCTATTCTCTGCGATGCCTATTTCCTCCTTATGGTCGGCTAACTTAGACTGCGAAGAGTCTACAATGCTGAACCGGTTTCTATTTGAAGCGTTACACCCTTTGAAGACTATGAAGAGTCCTTAGTGGCAACAGACGAAGGTTCATATCCGTATGTGGATGTTGGCTCTTGCGTGGCTGTTTGATAAACAAAGACTCCTATTCTTTCGTAACTCCTGGTCGCACCGTCATGTAGCTAGAGAGACATTACGTGGCTGTTGAGTCAGTGAAGTCAATGAAGTGTCACCGCCTAGTAACTGGCGAGACATCTTGTAACGTGTGCTTTTTGTTTCTGAGTGGCATGTAATCCTTGGGTTACGATTTTAGGAGTGCTGAAAAACATCAATGTTGCAGCAGGGTGTTAATAACACTATCGTGTATTCTATTAGCAGGGTGTAATTGTGAGCATGATTATTGCAGACGTTCTCTAGTAATTAGTGCGTGTAGCTGATACAGGTTGTCATGGTTATTCTGTAGGAGGATATTATTATTGTTTGTAGTGTTCATTGTACCTGAGACGTATTTGGCATTATTTGCATATTCAGGAGTATTGAGTGTGAAGTCTCTGTTGTTCAATCAGTTAATAATTTGAAGAGAAAACATTGTGTATTGTTCCTCAAGTGCGTGTAGTTGCAAAAGTTAGAAAGCATTGTGTAGTTGCAAATGTCTCCTCATAAGGCACATATAAAAGATTTGAGGAAAGGGCTTTAGAAATTCATAAGCATATGCAACTGGCAGGTCTAAGTTCAAGCCCCACAACTTTTCATAAACATCCATCCAACTCCCATTAAATGTCAGTTTTAGAATAAAATATTGAAGTACAAAGGAGAATGAAACATTGGCCTCTTTATCATCAATATTTTGTTTTATGTTAAAAGATCATCCATTTGTTTATGAATATCGTGATCTTAAAGGAGTTATAAGAAATGAGTATTTCCCTAATCATCAAAACCGTGAAGTACCTTTTCATTTTACAAGCAGATCTAATGCTATGGGAGCTGATATTGTGGTTCAGTTTTGCCTATATTTAACCAATTGTTGTGGTTACAAATCATCAGACTTGCTATCCTTAACACGTATAGATCTCAAACAGACCTAGTCACTCAAAAGATTAGGCAACGTGTGTACTATTTTCAAGGAAAATAAGATCATAGAATGCACATAACAAGCAGATGTCCAATAAGAATACAGTTAATCCATATGGTATTGGCCCTGCTGCCTATAATAAAGGAAGACTGTCTATAGTGAAGGAGAAAAAAAATTTGTGCTCAAAACTGCAGGGAACAATTAATTTGCAGGCATCTTGTCCGAGGAAGTGTCATCAATGACGCGACTTATGTAGGATGCATTTAGATTGAATGGGGATATGGTCAACAAAATAATGAAGCCCAATGTTGTCACCTTTTCCACATCAAACTCACAGATGAAACAACATAAACAAGTGCACCGAGTTAGCCTATGTATTGTGGATATTTTCATTTAGTTGGTAGAAAAGGTGATTCCATCCTGGATGTACTTATTTCTAGAATAAAATATATTTTAAGTCAAACTGAAATCTGCATTTGTGTTGTTGCTCTTCCTAGCTCATTTGCAAATGCTAAGGATCTTGGCAAGAGGATTGGTGCTACTGCACATGGGCTTTTCATGGGCTTTTCAATTTTCCCCCAGTGTCTGTCCTGTGCCATTAGAAATTCACATTCAAGGTGTTAATATAGCCAGCATTGAAACTAGAATACAGGCAAATGACCAATCCAAATTACATGTGAATAATTTAGCATGCAAGGGGATGCAACCAGCATCTTCAGGCTATGTATGGATGTTGTTTCATAATGGCTGGTTGGTTACAGCTCTTGCAATAACAGAGTTGAGTCAAATAGCTACCCAAGGTCTCTACAATCAGGATTATATATTGCTACAGCTTCCATGTTTCACCAAGGAACTTGCTAAGAAGTGTTCGCGACATCCAAACGAACGTCAAATTTGAGTTGTGTAATAATGTTGTGTTCAATTACATTTGGCATGTAAAAGACTAGAAGGAAGTTAAATGCTCATGAGGGGAAAAGGAATGTTCTTGTGTCCATTTATTGCAAAAATCAGATTTTGTAGAGGAATTTTTCCCAATTTTGCACAGTTTTTCATAGGAAAAGGAGAGCACAGAGTCTGAGCTTGTTTTCGAAGAAATAAGAACATTTGGAGAGCTTTGTGTCTAAGTCATTTTTTGTGGTTTTGTGTTATTCTTAAGTTTAACAAAAGATCTTTTCTCCATCTACAAATTGTATTTTTGTGTAACTACAAACAAGTCGAACCTTCATTCATTTGTTAATGGCATATTTAATTTTAAACTCTGCCTTTGTATTTAATTTTAAACTCTGCCTTTGTATTTTAAATTTGCATACCCTCATTCTTTACCCCTTTTTGCCATTTTCTCAAGCAACCCAAATGGTTCTTTGTGATTATTTTGGACTTGTCCTCAATTTCTCTGCATTTTCCTTCTTTGTTATTTCTCTTATTTTTGTTTCCTTGTAAATTCCAATTAAAAGTTCTAAAAACCCTCTATCATATTAAAGAGTTGCCCCATGGAGGAATATCACCCTTCACATCGAGAGTTCTCCTACTATTGTGAGTTTAAGTCACTGTCCATTGGGCGAGTCAAGGAAATAACCACAAAATGTAGTGACAGTTTACTTACCAACAGCCACACCATACCATTGTCCTTATAAAACTCCTTAAACTCTTTCAACAAAATTCCCCAACATTATCTATTATCAACACCTCGATCTTCTTTTCCATTTGTTTCTCAACAATGGCTTTAAACTCTTTGAACCAATAGAAGACCTTGGATCTATGATTGAGAAAATAGAGCCATGTCATCCTAGAGAAATCCTCAATGAAAAAACATAATACAAGGACTTTGTAAGTGAAGGTATACTAACAAGACCAAACACAGTGCTATAATAAAATCCAAAATCCCTATAGATTTAGCAAGTCTTGAGTAAAACTAGACATAATTTTGCTTTCCATATATATAATGTTAACAAAATTCAAAATAAAAACAACAATCAACTAACTCCTTACCCAAGTTTTTTCTCTTCAAGGTCTCGAGATCATTCACTACAAAGTGGTCCATGCCCTCATCCTACTACATAGTCTTCTCAGCTAGTAGCTTATAGTTTTTTAAGGTAACAGCATACTTCAAAACCTATGCTACAAGTCTAGAAGTTATAGGTCTATATGCTACAAGTGCAGATGCTTCAAGTGTAAAAGCTACAAGCACCAATGATATAGGTCTAAGTGCTACGGTATGGATGCTCCAAGTCCAAATGCTACAGGTGTCAATGCTACAAGTGTCAATGTTATAGGCGCCACCAAACTGTTACACCATATGTAAGTGATCATGGTAGAACATAATTCCAACATGAACTACCTTTGAAAGCGCTATTGCTTCACAAATCACCTTACACATTTCGTTGGTAAAGACTATCAGCACACCCACATGTTCTTTTTGCTAACTAGTAACAAATTTCTTGCCAAACCATAATATGCAAAACTATTAAAAGGTCCTTTATCCTCTCATACTAAATCTAATCTTGACTCTACCACATCCAATAATACTAAAGAATATACTATCACCAAGATAAATCTTTCCACCATTAAAGCTCTCATAATCAAGAATCTGCTCCATAAGGGGAGTTGTGGAAAGGGGCTCCACAACCTCATCACATGCATTTGCAGTCAAACCTACAAAATTGTCACTAGTGCCTTCCAAAGGAGCCCTTGAATTTAAATAATCATCCAATCCTTTCTTGCTCTCTTTCTTCTCCCCGCAGTCCTCTTTTATGTGGCCTAACTTGCCACAGTTCTAGCACTTTACTTTGGATTTACCAGGAGATTTAGATTTCCCTTTAAATTGGGATCTACATTTTTTCTTGTAATTGCCTTTCTCCTTCAATCTACTCCGAACAACCAATGCATATGTGATGGGAATTGAAAATTTCCTTCTCAACTCCTTTAAGAGTATAGAACCCGCCTGCTCCTCACGCTTAATCTCCATGGCAGTACTATTGATTTCCATCACCAAGTTGTCCAATAAATCTGGCAACAAATAGCATTCTGTAATATATTAATCCTCATCATCCATTTGCATGCCCATGGATTGAAACTAGCTAGCAATGATATCGAATGCATTCAAATTCTCTACAACAGATTTCCTGTCGCTCCTCCTCAACGAATTAAGCTTCTTCTATAGAGAAAGACTATTTACCAAGGATTGAGCTTAGCATGGGTTTCCCAACTTCTTCCAGAGGCTCTACGTGTTGATCTCTCCCATCACATTCAATAGCACTAAATTTGCCAAACAAAAACTAACCAAGCTTTTAGGTTTCTGATCCAGCACAACTCAATCTTAATCCTTAATAGATGTAGATTATGGTTTATATACTGCAATCCATAGATCTTTTTTTATTAGCAAATCCTCCATTTTGAGTTTTGAAAGCTCAAAATTTGTGTCATTAAATGTCTCCATCTCTAACTACGATGTTCTCATATCTTTCGTATAAAATAAAATCACTCCTCAGCAAAGCTTTCACTCATATCAAAATTAGTAGCAAAAATATCCTTTTCTAACTAAAGATCTCACAAGTTGGTCAAGCCTTTGACACCAAATGAAAGGAAGCCATTTACAACCAAACAACTTTCCTCCTTAATCTTGAAAGGAAAGAATTTAGAAATGCTAAATAGGTTAAGGGATAAAGAAATTCAAAGGAATCAAACATCTAATAACATGCAAAACATAAAATCATACATTACCCAATATATTCCTTGGAAAAAACCTTTTGAGAAAAAACCTAGCATCAAAGGAGCACTCCATGTATTATCAATAAACACAAACATTGTTGTTAAAATATAACTTAGAGTATTCACTCCAATGCAAATCACCAAATGTCTAAGGCAATTCCAGCAACACAACCTGCTGCAAATAATCTACATCTCAAGCATCCATTAAATGACCATGGCAAATATGGCACCCAATCATGGCACAAAATCTAAACCCACTAATCACTGTGAGTCAACAAACCTTAAATAGAATGAAATCTCACTTCGTAACTCCACCAAATTAAGATGCTCTACTTTGGATTTATCCATCCTTAAGAAAGATGCCCTAATGTATCATAAGAAGGTCAAGAATCTTACAAGATTTTCTAGTCCACAATTCACTCTCTCTTTTCATGCTCTCATGCATCATGAAATCTCTTACATTGCTTTAGATGCTTCTTACAATGCAATATATTACAAATTAAAAATGACATAAAGTGCCACCTCAAGTGGGACGCCATTCTCCATGTGAGCATATGAATACTAGAAAATAAATATTAGGAATTGCAAGGCATGTGACACCTAATCTGAACGGAAGGATGATAAAGTTTTGGTTGGTCATCAACTGGAAGCTAAGGAAAAATCAGATTACTGGCAAAAATAATGTCACCTGAAGTAGGATGAAAAAGGGCATTTCTTCCATCAAAAATTTTGCACATTACATAGCATGTGCTGAAAGTGCCACTGTCAAAGCAAAAGCTTTAATAGAAGAAAATTGTGAAGCCTGGTAGCTCATCTCCTGTGACTAAATTTTTGAAATAGAAGCAATTGCATTTCACTTTATCGACTACATGTCAGGGAAGAACTTTTCATTTAAAACTTTAATTAGAGAACCTCCATCGCACATCCTTGCATGCATGGCTGTAATACAGCCTTATTAAAGGCCTGTATCGCATGGACTAGTCTTGCATGGAGACAACTGAGAATGAACAGCCATTTAATTGCCACCAACAATGAAGGGCATTAATTGGAAAAAAAAAAAATGAAGAATTCAAAAATATGGTAAGCTTTATCAATGGTTGTCATTTATTTTGTGAACAAACATTATTGGCATCCGCTTAAGCATGATGGGCTATCACTATGTTACCCCTTTGTATTCTAAAGCACTGATCCTATTAAATTAGCATCTGAATACAAGATCAACAGCAGAGCTATGATCTTACACATACAAGCTCTAAGAAGTTATCATATCTGGGATTAGTCTACATATAATGCCTAGTCATTGAGTTTGTTTTTCTAATGCATGCCCTTATACATAGTTCTGTTAGTACCATCAACTTCTAATCTGATTAGCTCACGTAACTGTCAGTTTTCTACTCGGCCCCTCAATGCTTGAATGGTAAAGCCATGGAAAATAGTTGCTGTTATTACAAAATTACGAATATTCAATTATCTAAAGATTAAAAAAATAATCCACAGATTTCCAAATATGTAATCAAGCTTAGTTTGACTCATAGTTAAGTGATTTATACATATAGAGCAAGAATAAGAAGGATTTGAGGTTGCGTGTGAAGAAATGGGAAAAGAAAACCTGGAAACTACATATATATTTGCAAAAGAATCACCTAATTTTTATATTTATGTTTCATCTGTATATGATTCTATGCATAAGTGCATAGCTGGTTTATATTTAAAAACATCCACCAGGATATGTGGTTATGGATGCTGAACCCAAGAACAAGTGAAGCTTAAAATTTTAGAAATTGATCCATTTCATTCATTAAAGGTAGAGGAAAAATGTTACTTTCATCATGTTTTAGTCCCAACTTCTGATGAGCACGTTATATAGTATGTAAATCCATATTCCAA
>MU228384.1:4223026-4245440 GCA_018584345.1 Thuja plicata | reverse complement strand
ATTAAAGGTAGAGGAAAAATGTTACTTTCATCATGTTTTAGTCCCAACTTCTGATGAGCACGTTATATAGTATGTAAATCCATATTCCAATCATAACATCATGTCGTATGCAACCCCATAGAGGTTTCTCTTCATTGAGTATCACAAAATTGCATGACAGAAATGGTTCCATAGAACCTTCATATTTATTTTGAATCTTAATCATTAAATTCCCTTTTCCCAACAAACTAAAACATCATTTTTCCAGCGAAAGTCTACCAGTTATCTCAACATATGCTTGACAATTTACATGTGTATTAGGGAATAACACTAAAATATTTCTTTAGAAATAGTATGGGAAGCTTCTGGTCAAGATCTAAGTAAATTACAACAAAGAAAGGTTTCTTCTCCGTAGAAACATTTGCTGTATTAAGAAGCTAATCAATCAGAAGATGGGAAAACATCTTTCACAGCAGTTGCTGCAGACAAGTAATTCAGAGCGTTCCGCAGTGTCTCTTTCTCCCTCTTCAACCGCGTTGAGGTGTCCTCCAATTCCAAGAGTGCTTGTTGCTCTGGTGGCGAAGCTCCAAAGCAGCTGCCAACATAGAACGAAAAGGGAGTTGGAAAGAGACCCTTCCTAATATCGTCCAAGGATTCTTTATCAGCTTTACCAGTCAATCTATTAGACAGCCTGAGCACATCCTTCATGTGGGTTTCCACTTCATCTGCAAGCTTCTCTAAATCCTCATGTCTATCAGAGGGTTTATCCTCCAACCACTGAACCTCCGCCACCAGATAAGGCTTAGTCCTCACATATCTGATCACTCTGAACCTCTCCTGCCCTTTGCATATCAAATAGAACCGGCCATCTAAAAGCCTCTCATGCTTAACGACCTCCGCAACACAGCCCACTTCAACTACGCCAGAGACCTCATCTGTGTAGATTACCCCAAACCTAAGGTCTGTTTGCAGAAGGGTGTGCATCATCATTCTGTACCTATATTCGAATATCTGCAAAGACAGATTCGCACCAGGGAAAAGCACCAACTGGAGTGGGAAAAGAGGCAGTTCAACTATTCCATTGGATTCTAAAGGCTCTGCACGAGCTCTCTCTGAAGAAAAGCATTTGGTCCTCTTAAAGCATGTCCTTCTACCCTTTCTAGAGATGCCCATAATATGGATTTTGCTCAAACAGCGAGCCCTAGCATTCAAATTAGTGTCTGCAAAGCAAGGATGTGCATTGCAAGGAAAAAGACTACAGTTCCTTCCATGTGACCATATATTGAAGGGATATGCAATTTGGCCCAAAGCCATGGTACTTTCAAAATGCTAATAAACTAATCCCCGCAGATGGATAAAAGAGATGATAGCGCAGTCCTGGTACCATGCTTAATAATAGATTCTACATTGAGAACGTTTGCCATTCTTCATCAAAAAATTTCGTACAGAAAAATGCAATTTTCTCACAGAATTTGACAAAAAAAATCAAAAGTACAGAACCCACCTGCACTGTTTTATCAGGCCACCATAAAATGCAATGGTGATGTCTGAGACTTTGTATTCGCAGCCCTCCTCATCAGTACTTTTCTGCGACGGATCTCTACATACCCAGCATACGTTCCCCTGTTAACAAATCGAGTGAATTTCTCCTAAATCTTGTGTTTTTATTTTAGTTTCTTATGTTCATGGGTTCCTTTCAACTGAAAAATTGCTTGGTCATTATTGTTTGAGGCGGGATAAATTCATGGTCATTATTGTTTGAGGCGGGATAAATTCATGGTCATTATTGTTTGAGGCAGAATGTTTGTAATAGCTTAGGATTAGGATTGAGTCCCGCCACATCTTTGCAAACAAAGATAAGATAGATAAGATAAAAATTTAACATCCAGAAGGCTAAATATAGTCTATGGGACAGCTAGAAAACTTAAGCCAAGAGCTATCACATATAGTATTCACAAATTTGTCCCTATTGTCCTTGTATGCTTCACATTCTAAAATAAAATGATGTTCGGTTTCTACTTTCCCAAAATTGCAAAACATGCAAACTCTCTCTTCCCAAGCCTCCTTTGGCCTCTTCCAACGCTCGGTCTAACAACGGAGTTGATGAGAGTTGGTTCTCAGCTGAGCAATAAGAATTTTAGCTCTCAAAGAAATGTTGGCCCTTATGTACGCTTTTTGGAGTTGATCACATGTGGGGTTGAACTCATTGATATAATATATTTTCTTCCTTCCAAGCCCATTTCCCCAATTTCTCTTGTAAAATTTCTCCATAACGAAGACCTTTATTTCTTTGTTATTTGTGGGGCACATATTGAATTGGATATTCCATTTACTCATCCACTTGATGTTTTGTTGCATCCACATCTTTTTTTCATTTGCACAATATATCGTTAAAGACAACGTTAGGCCTGTTAGGATTATGTAATACTGAGAGGGGGGGTGAATCAGTATTACATCACTTAAAACATTAACTTAATAATTTCCAACTTAACCATATAATTACTGAAATAAAATGAACATAAACACATAACTCATAACACCATGAATTGTTGTCGAGGAAACCCAGGCCAAGGTGAAGGGAAAACCCCGATGGGGATGGTACCCACATATATGCACTAAAAGTATAGTGTCCCTGTTAGGAGACCTAGCCCTGTTAGGAGTTGAATATTACATTAGTACATTTCCTTATTAGGGGAATACAAAACTATGTTAGAGGTATACTGAGCACACTGTTCTTACAATCAGAAATAACTTGGTTACAATCACTTCTCAGTAGTGAACATTTACAAGCATCATATATGCTTTGATAGTTCCAGTTGTAGCTCACATATGTCTTACATCACAATGCATCCATGCATTCCATCTGCCTCATACTATCACATCACTTTCTTCATTACATACATTGCTTTTACAAAAAGCTCTTCATATATATATATATATATATATTATAATTCAGTCGGCTCTCTATTACATTACAAAATAGAATTAATATATACTCAAAGAGTAAATACAAAGTCAGTGACCTTACATTACCAAAGAATAGGTAATCCACAATCACAATCCAACTTAGCATGTTAGGAGTCCACGACATACTCCCTCAATCATCGCGACTGTTCACTTGTCTTGTATCCATGTTCCTCTATCTGTGCATGACTTCAAAACACTGTAACTCTCTGCGATCAACACCAAAACTCAAGCGACCTTACCAGAAGGTCATACATACTCCAAAATGTCTTCCTCTAAGCGTGCATGTCCCCATGCATCATCCACTATCTTTGATGTTCAAAACTATACTGCTATACTCTGTATATCTAATTACGGTACTTAGTCATTTTGCTATTTGTACATCCAAAACTATAAACAACTTCAATCGGTCATCATTCTAGATGTTTTGCCATAAATGACAACCCTCAAGTGTATCATATCACTCCATAAATGCATCACTTGCCAACAATCTCTCCTTTTGGCATTGATGGCAACACTTAGTGAAAAGTGACTAAGTGTCAATACCAAAAAGATATTTGTACATTGTCCTCTTCTTCATTTCTTCTCTTTACATATATCAATTTTTCTTCTCTTCTCTCCCTTTGACATCAATGACAAAGGTATACAAAAATGTAGAACGCATCAAAATTGTACAACTGCTTAGCAGAGATTTAAACCATCTTTAATACATCTCGGAAAGAGTCTTCTAATATCTTCACTTCCTTTGTCCAGGTCTTCACCAAAATCTGACTCATGTGAATCAGTCCGTTCAATGCAAATGAAGAGGTCTCTGTTGCCTTCAAGACAGTAGGCATATTTTCTGTAAGGGCATGTGTTGTCTTCTCCATGTTAGAGATATGGTCCTCAAGAATTGATAGCTTGGGAGTGATTAGACTCTTGAACAAACCAAATCTTGCCATAACTCTCCCTCTTTCAATATCAAGAACATTCAGTTTGTCCAAAATATTGGACACCTCTCTATCTAACTCCAATACAATTTGTGAGGAGGTCTCACAAATGTCCATCAACTTATCCAAAGTAGATTTGTCCTTTGCTACTATGTCCTCAATATTTTTGACATGTTTGATAGGGTTGATACAACAACTGTTTAACTTCCTGCCTTGTGTGACACAATCTTTTTCCTCAAATGTGGTCTTGTTCAGTATGCCCAAGTCCCAAGAAATAGACTTGCATAATTCCTCTAATTTCTTCACGAGATATTTCTTTTCAGCCTTCTCGTCTGCAATCTTCTCTAAAGATTCATAATGATTGTCAAAGTTATCAAGTGCCTTGTCCAAGTTTTTTGCATCATCTTTTCCCTGAAAAACAATAGGTGCTGGAAGTAGTTTGTTCAAAGTGTCAACTGCTCTTGTCATTACCTTGTTCTTCTTTCCTTTCTGCTCAGATCTTTCTTTAGCTTTACTGAATGCTATGAAGGACAACTTCATCAACTCATCCTCATCCATGTTCTCGATGTTTGTGCTTAAAGACTTGTCTCCACTTGTCAACAATAAAAGTGAAGAATCTTCAACCTTAATTGTTGAAACTTCCATTGTTGCATCAATGCTCTCTTTCTGAATTTATTTCTATGTCATATCTTCGTCACTGATTCCACCAATGTCTGTAATCTCCACAAAAGGTTCATTCACATCCTGTGAAGTGTCCAATGACACAGGTACACCAGAAACTTAGAAATTTGGTTGCATCTTAGTACTCGCCTGTTGACTAACATCTTCACTTATTGATTTATCAATATTTACCTCAGGTTTCTTTGATGATTCTCCTTTCTCAATGGATTTGGGCTTAGGAGCCTTTGGTGGCGAAATATCCTCAATTTCAGTTCCCATTAAGACTTACTTTATAAATTTATGTGTCTCCTCAGTAACTTCATCATATTTTCTTCCCATTATATTTACTAGTCTTGTATTGGTTCTCAATAGGGGCTTAACTTCATTCAATATCCTCTGCATTTATTTAATAGATACAACAGGCAACATGCCTTCAATTTCTTGTTCTCTTATCACTTCATCTTCCTTTTGTGCCAATTGCTTCCTTATCTCTAATTTCTCATACGGTTCCTCAGGTATACTACCTTTTATCTCTAACAAGTTCTTCTTAAAGATAAGTAAATGTTGAATAACTATGTCTTTAATCAGAAGTTTGTTAGAAGCCTCATACATTTCATATTATTTTGTCACTGAAACAAGCTTCCCCTACTCAATAACTCTCTTATCCAACATTTTTATATCAGGTTTCCAAAATTGTCTCACAATAGTGGTCTTCTCTTCATCTTTCTTCTTTTCTCTTTCTGTCCTCTTTTCCTTAGGAGGTGAGTCCAATTTAGTGGACCTTGTGCTTCTTCTAGGTGCTAATTTTGTTGTCTCTTCTTGTGATGTCTTCAGTGGTGGTGAGGGTGTGGTTACATCTATCATAGTAGAAAGTGGACTAACTATTTGCTCAACTTTAGGAGGTGGCAGGGTTGCAGTAGCAGTGCTTGTCAACCCAGAAGCTCTCTCTTTGTCATCTTTTTCCTCACTTCTTTCATTTCCTCTTTGGATATACTGGCCTTGGCTGTCATTTTATCTACTACATTTTCTATTTTCCTCTTCCTTGTTTCTCTATTCATCTCCTCTCTAATCTTTGTTGATTTCTCCTCATAAGTTCCCCATCTTTCCTCTAATGAATCAACTTCAGAAGTCAAAATGTGTTCTACTTACATGATTAGAACTTCAAAACTTACTTCATATCCTAGTGGAAAGCACCATCTCTTTCTAGGTATAACTGCCTCAAAGCATACACAATCAATTTCAACCATGAAACAGATTGAGTCCTTGTATTTTTTCACTAATACCTCTGAAATTCTTTCACTTTCCTTCATTTATCTCTCTAGGATTTTGATCATAGCAAACAATTCACCATTTACCCAAGTGTTGTTGTGTCTCCTATAACTCTGAGAAATCTGAATTCCAGGAGGTATGTTGTCTTTCCATGCTCTAGGGTGCATACCAGGAAATTTGTGAACAATGTGAATGTACATGTGTATCAACAAAGATCCAAATCTGAATCCTTTAGACTTATCCTTCTTTTTCTATCTTACATTCTCCAGGAATTGTTGTGTTAAGACTTCACATAGATTATACTTGATGTTTTCTTTCACCATCTTATAGGCCATTAAAATTACGCCTGCTGATACAGAATTTAGTCGGCTGCTATTATGGAGTTTATAGCCCAAAATCATAGTAATCAATCTTACATCCTGTTGGAATACATCGTTTACAGTCATTGTTCTTCTGTCCCACTGCGTATGCATTAGGGTTTCTACCAATTTCTTAGTATTCTTCTCAGCAATAGGTATTATACCAGCATTGTCCAAACCTATTATGGCATGAATAAAGTTGCTATAGATCTTCACAAGTTGATCTCCAAGCGATATGAACTGATCATGAACTCTGCTCAATAAAATCTTTATCCATTTATTTTTGACAAAGTTGTGAAGTTCAGTTATCTTCATAATGCTCAGGTCATTTAGGTGTGTGATCTCTTCTTTCATCTTTTATCATCACCTAACACGCTTTCCATCTTTGTGGCAATTTCTTCGTCTCCCAAAGTTTCAAACTTGCAATGTATATATGCCCTAATATCTTCGACATGTAAAACTTCATAGGGTGTTTGAGAAAACGCGCCTTCGGGGTCATCTTTCGTAGATTTGAAAGGGTGTTTCTTGAATTTGTACCTAGGTCTCTTTGCAACATCGAAAATCATAGGTGTATCCATTTCAAAGGCTTTGCAATCAATCTAAATACCTTTTACTATGGAAATGCAAAATCTTTGCTTCGATCAAACTCTTCAATGTACTTTCTCCATCTCTTTTTCAACTCAAGACTCTGATCTCCTTAGACTATGCTATGCAAATGATGTCCAATTATTCTCTTTCAATCATCCTTATACTTCTCTGAGTGAAAAATGATGCAGTTCCCAATAAACTTATCTCTGCACACAGTCCAGTCGAATAGAAATCTGGCGATCATAGTATATAGATATATAAAATCATGCGATCACAGATATGTGTTCCACAACATCTCTACATTCTCTCCCTAAGCTCGCAAGAACTTACTCCGCAAATGTATGGGCTGGATAAATTTATGATGTATTCTTTCAATGCTCCCCTTAAGTCCATGCTTGGCCATCTAGGTTGATGTAGCAATGTTAGTATCAGGCGAAGACTCAGTAGCATCTATTGATTCTCCTTGAACCTTTTCTTCACTAGATTCTTTTACCTTCCATACTTTATAATTGTTGATATCTTCTATTTTCTTTAAATAATTTTTAAACTCACTTATGTAATTTGCAAGACTCTTACCAGTAATACCAACCTTCTTCTTTGTAACCATAGGAGGTGGTCCTCTTATGTTATCAATTATATTGTACCTACAAAATTTTGCTATATGTCCTGGATTGTTGTATTTGTAACATATAGGAGGTTATATGTTCCGATTAACCTGCAACTTACAATACCTTGCAATGTGCCCAAGGTTATTACACTTGTAACATGTTGTCTTAGTTGTTGTGTCTTCACTGATGTAATCTTGTTTGTATCTTGATTGATAAGGTTTCCTTCATTCTGCTTTCTTGTGCCCATATGCATAATAGTTAAAGCAATAACTAGAAAAAGGTTCGAAAGGGGATTTACCTCTACAATCTCTCTTCATGTGTCCAATATTGTTACAACCAAAACATCTACCTCTGAAAGGTCTGATCTGTTCTCTAGGTTCTTCAAGAGTAGGTATTTCTCCATCAATCTTCGCATCAGATTTTTCTTCTTGATTCTTTGAACATTTAGCTTCATTGAAGCCAACACCAGTCATCTCTCCTTTAGGTTTTTGTCTATCTCTCTGTTCATCAATTAAGTTACTACTCATGTGAAATCTCTCAATATTATTCTTTGTCTCAACAAGTTCTCCTTTTATGATATGATTGTACTTCTCTAACTCCAGATACTTTTTCTTGTAGTGTTCAAGTTTAGTCTTCATTTGTCCCACTGAATATTTGCATCCTTTAAGGTTTCTTTAATTTTGTTCTTAGCATCCTTTTCTTGTTTAATCTCTTTATCCATATGTAGTGAGGTTGTTTCATATCAAGATTTAAGGCATCTTTCTCTTGCTCGAGTTGCTTTATCTGATTTCAATTATCATTATCTGAGTCCTTTAATCTTAACCATAAGGTCTTGTCTCTGACTTCTGGAAAGTTCAAGTTGTTCTTTTAGTTTCTTCATGAATCCCTCTGCTCTTCTCAATTTGAATTTCAAATCACCATTCTTTACTTTAGCTTTGTCAAGATCTTCAAAGTTTTCTTCCAAGCTTTCAGAATCCATCTTGGTCTCCCTTAAGTTGTTAAACTTTCTTTCCAAGGGCCAACAACTCTGATACCAATTGTTAGGATTATGTAATACTGAGAGGGGGTGAATCAGTATTACAACACTTAAAACATGAACTTAATAATTTACAACTTAACCATATAATTACTGAAATGAAAAGAACATAAACACACAACACATAACTCATAACACCATGAATTGTTGTCGAGGAAACCCTGGACAAGGGAAAACCCCAGTGGAGATGGTACCCACAAATATGCACTAAAAGTATAGTGTCCCTGTTAGGAGGCCTAGCCTTGTTAGGAGTTGAATATTACATTAGTACATTTCCCTGTTAGGGGAATACAAAACCATGTTAGAGGTATACTAAGCACACTGCTCTTACAATCAAAAATAACTCGGTTACAATCACTTCTCAGTAGTGAACATTTACAAGCATCAATTATGCTTTGATAGTTCCAGTTGTAGCTCACATCTATCTTAGATCACAATTCGTCCATGCATTCCATCTGCATCATATCATCACATCACTTTCTTCATTACAAACATTGCTTTTACAAAAAGGTCTTATATATATATATATATATTACATCATTCAGTCAGCTCTCTATTACATTAAAAAATAGAATTAATATATACTCAAAGAGTAAATATCATTCAGTCGGCTCTGTATTACATTAAAAAATAGAATTAATATATACTCAAAGAATAAATACAAAGTTGGCGACCTTACATTACCAAAGAATAGGTAATCCTCAATCACAATCCAACTTAGCATGCTAGGAGTCCATGACATAATCCCTTAATCATCACGACTGTTCACCTGTCCTGTATCCATGTTCCTCTGTCTTCGCATGACTTCAAAACATTATAACTCTCTGCTATCAGCACCAACACTCAAGCGACCTTCCCATAAGGTCATACATACTCCAAAATGTCTTCTCTAAGCGCGCATATCACCATGCATAATCCACTATATTCTCTATTCAAAACTGTACTGCTATACTTTGTATATCTAATTATGGTACTTGGTCATTTTGTTATCTATACATCCAAAACTATAAACAATTTTGATCAATCATCATTCCATATGTGTTTCCATAAATGGCGACCCTTGAGTGTATCATATCACTCCATAAATGCATCACTTGCCAACAAGGCCATCTATCTCCTTCCATTTTTGTGATTCTTTATAGATAGCTTATGAGGTGAACCATAACAAGTGCCTCGATAGGGGCAGCCCCCATTTCACTTAGCATGATATCATATGGGATGGTGCTTTTTTTTTAAATTTTCTTGTGATCAAACACTTTTGGATTCCCTTGATTTGCTTCCATTGTGCAATTGAAGTGTTGTTGGCCCATAATTCACACCCATAAAGAACAAATGGCATAACAAGAAGACCAAACAAGGTTTGAGTAGTTTTCAAATCCCAAACCTCCACTTCACGACATCTATTTTGAAGAGCATAAAATGTCTTCCATCCACCTAATGTCCTTTTATTTCTGCACCCTTCCCAACTTATATTTTTGTTGAAGTCAATGCCAAGATATTTATACTCCACAACTTCCTCAAGAATGCTGCCACCAAAATAAAACTCATATGTGATGTTGTTTTTTATTATTAGAAAAAAACATGACTTTAGTCTTTCTAATATTGACCTGCATCCCCATCGTTCTACAAAAGCACTCAAGAGAAAATATATGTTCTTGCAAAGCACAGACAAATTTGGCAATTAAAATGAGATCGTCTACATAGAGGAGCAACCTTATCACAAATTCACCCAATTGGATACCCTCATCATTTTGCATGTTTAACCACTCCTCAAGTTTATCGATATATAAGCCAAACAAAGTAGGAGATAGTCGACAACCTTGTTTGACCCCAATATCACTCCTAAAACATTCTGAAATGCTAGCTAAAGTTCTAATTTTGACTTTCACCTCTTCATACATCCTACGAACAACAACTCTGAGATGCGTAGGAATCCTCAATTCTTCCATCCTGAGCCAAATATTGTCCCTAAGAACAGTGTCAAAAGCCTTTTTAAAGTCAACAAAACAACAAAATACCTCCTCCTTTTTCTCCCACCCTTTTTCAATAATGTGCCTCAGAGTGATACAGTGATTAACCATCGAATGTTTTGGCCTAAAACCAGCTTTCCCTTTTGCACGTTTATGATTTTCTTCGCCCATTTTCTGATCCTATTTTCTATCATGCTGCCAAAATGTTTTACAAAGAGAGAATTTATCATTATTGTCTTGTAGTTGGAGGGATTATTGACATCACCACTCTTAAAAAGTGGTATTACAAGGCTGATTGTCCAATCTTTAGGAAACCCCTTTTGGATGATATTGTTGAATATTTTTGTAATGTGTGGTGCAAGGTTTTTCATACCCCACTTGAGATACTCTGCTTGAAGCTCAACTAGGTCTTTTGCTTTACCAACACCCAACTTCTTAATACCCACCTCTACCTCCTAGATGGTGAAAAGATTTGTTGTATTTTTTACCAAGGGTGGGTGGTCCACCCCACCTTCTTGTTCATAGAGTTTTCTAGCATAGTCAAACCATTGGGTGGCTGTAATATTATTTGTGGTTTGCTTCTTTCTTGGTTGGAATTCTTTCCAAAAAAATTTGGGTTTTTTTTTACCCAGGAAAATTAACTCCTCTCTCCTTGTGAACATAAAATCAATTTTTTTCTTCTTTAGGATCTACTTGTAAGATTTAATGTCAATGTTTGTTTTATTTGACTCCCTTAGATTTCTCTTTTCCATCTTGCATTCCTTATCAAACCACGCTTTAGATGGAAAATAATTAATTTCAGATTTTATATTTTTTGTTCTCTTGCACTTTGAGAGAGCCTCATGGATCAGACTTGATAACACATGGCTATTAACAACATGCATGTGCATATGCTTCCCCCTACAAAGTCTCTCAAGTGTAGCTTTGAATATGTTACCATTTTTTGAATTCAAAAGAATTCTACCCTGAGAAGGAGGTTGTTGAGGGCATTGGTTTTTTGCCCCAAGTTGTTTATCCTCTGCCCATAATATATTTATGTACAATGGTCTATGATCTGATTTGAGATCCCATATGTGTTCCCCAATTACAACTTCCTCAATTCTCTCATACAAATTCTGTGAACAAATTTCATAATCAACCACGCTTGCTCCGTTGTAAATGTTGCAAGTGAAATTGCTCGACTTAGACCATCTAGCCAAACCATTGCAAATTATTACATCAAAACTGCCACATAAAATGATAAATTCTTCCCCAAAATGATTGCAACCTTTAGAATCTTCTGAGACTCTTTACCACTGATGTTTTCTCTTTTCTGTGAGCCAAATAGGATTACCATTTTCTTTGGAGCTGAAAATACTAGCTTGGCAATTTGTTGTTCTAGCATTGAAATCTCTAACAAGAAGAACATCCCCACACTGCGAAAAATAGCAACATCTTTCTTTAAGGAAGCACAGGGGTCATTATGATCTAAACTACACTTTTTATAAGTTTTAGATACTTGTGGGGCAAAGTAACATGTTGCGATCCTGAGAAGACTATTGTTTTCCACAATTTTGAGCCATATGAATTATTTATTAGAATTTTTTTTTTCCAATTGAATGACACATCCTTCCCTTTCTTTTACTAGAACCATTATGCCTTTATGGCCTTTACCATTTCCCGCTGCCTCATTCCACACTGCCAACTTCTAGTATCCTTCAAACAATGGAGTCTTACATCCTTCGTGCTCATGTGTCTCTATGAGAAAAATAATGTATTTGCATTTCGCAATAGGTCCTAACCCAAGCCCATTCCTCCAAGGATAACCTCTGCAATTCCAACAAACTAAACTTAAGGAAGCCTGGGCTAAACTTGATTTCTATTTGTTTTGACGTGGAAGACTCAAAGTTGAGTTATTATAATTGTGATTGAATGTTGATCTTGTTGTATAGATACCTACTGAAGAGTTTGTTGTCAAATCTTTGTTTCCCACTTGCTACTCTACATTGGGACAGTGACCAAAATGAGCAATAATTCCTTTTCCCTTGAACATCCAAGCCCTTTTGCCTTCATTTCTAGTTCTAATTTTTTCCACTTCCATCCTTCTTTCTTCTTGTTGTCTCATAGTTAGATCCTCCTCTTAAAAGAAGCGAGAACCCCTCAAGAGCTATTTTTTGCTCAATAAATTTTGTTTGTCACAAATACTAGACATAACCACCTTAATGAGCCTATCTCTCTCATCACATGATTTTCCAACCCTCCATGCTTGGCAGATTTGACTTTGCCACAACAACACTTATTGTAGGAAGTCCCTCATTAAATCAAGGGTGTGTTCACCTTCACCTTAGTCTTTTACCCCTTTGATAATTATATTGGATGCCATGATCTACCTTTCCTTGACCTCCATGTCTTATGTCTTCTTTGTGTGAGTATTTTCCTCCCCACCCGCATGTGCAAGGTTTTTACTATTTTTTATCCCAAGTTTGGTAACTTCTGAGAAACTCCTTTTCTCCTCTTCAAACTCTTCCTTTCCTAACAAACTAGCATGATATATCAATTTATCCTTGTTGTGAGATGTCTCAGTATTTGCTGTAACCTTGTTTTCTTCCAATGAAACTCTCAAATTTTTCCATTCATCCTTCATATTCTACCATTCATCCTTCATGTTATTTCATTCAAGCTTCCCATCTAAAAGTGTTTCTTGCAAAAGTGAGACTTGAAATTTTAAAGCATTGTTATTGTATGTCAGAGATTTATTTGTTGCAGTCAGAACATGTATTTTGAGGCCACTTTCTCTCTCTTTAACCTCTAAAAGTTCTATACTCTCCTTGGCCATCAAAAGTTCTTGCACATGTAGATCAGGACACAAGCGAGAGGTGTAGAAGTAGGGTTATAAGTAATGGGTTCTATAAAGTTACTACTGCAACACAAAATATTGTTGCCACCTAAATATGAAGGGGGACACTTTTTGATGACATCCTTTTGTCTTATCTCCGGTTTATTCACCCTATGACCATGTTTTCTCCTTTCATGTGACCATTTCTGTTAGAATAACTGAGAGGGGGGGGGGGGGGGGGGGGANGGGGGGGGGGTGAATCAGTGGCCTAAAAAATATTCCAATAATTTAACCCAAAAAATTATTACCATAATATAAGCCTCTAGTTATCTTCAATCCTACAAGATGAATGCCTTGAAATAATCTCCACAAATAACTACTGCTTGGAGTTCACTATTAAACCTTATTATGTTTACCGATTAGTAGTCTTTCATTTACCAAAATGCAGTAAATAACTTAGTGTATACCGATCAATCCAGATTAGTTATGTGTAATGCAAAACACTAAAGTCATGACTCATAAACACATTGACACGTGGATTTTTAACGTGGAAACCCAGTTAAGGGGAAAACCACTTAGGACCGGTAACCCAAAATTTTCACTCTTATGAAGTGAGCTCGGTGAAGAGCCAACCCTGTTAAAGGTTACAAACACACTGTTAGGTGTGACCTTGTTAGAGGATTTAAATAGAATAGTTTGTCACTTGATATCTGGCATCTCTATGCTACCTTTTATGACCAAACCCAGTGTAGTTTGTCAAGTGGTATCTGGCATATCATGTTATCTTCATGACTAAACCTTTTGATACTCCTTGGGATGTATCTCAATATAGAAAGGATTTTTAAGTCCTCAGTTAAGAGACTTTCTGATCCAATGGTTAAATTGAAATAGTAAATGATTTGTTCACATATACAACTATACTTTGTAGATTTTCAGATATATTATAAGCTCATAATACCTTTCTGATCAATGTCTCCTTTCAATACCTTTGCTCCACTTCTTTCTGATTGGTGATGTTGTGCTTCTCTGTTGCTCGGTGTCCGCAGAAATATAGCTCTGTTCTTTAGCTTGATTGATCAGGACTATATGAAGTTGTTCTTCACCAATATCTCTCCAGCATCCTTCTTCTCTATTCACCCCTAATTCACAATGAATTAGCTTGTCTCTTTATAGACATGATTCCACTGTTTCTCAATTCTTGACTTTCTTGTTCTTGGCGTGATCTGCAATTCTAGCCAATCTTGCTTTAAATATTTACTTCAGTTTTATCCCATAGATTTCTCTTTGACAACTAGAGTAAAACAACTTTAAATCTCTCATTTATCTCTGGCTTTAACTTGTCGATGAAAACAATATTAAAAACTAGTTAACTCCTTCTTTAGCTCTTGCCAGCTAAGTCTTTTGTCATTTCTGAACTTCAGTTCTCCTCGGGCATCTCCGTCAGGGTTATCTGTCTGTCAAGGTTGTTTGTCCGTCGGGAAACACTGTGATTTTGCTCGTCGGTAATTCTTGCTCGGGTATCACTGTGACTTTCCTCTTAGGGTTCTCTGTCCATCGAGGTGCATTGCCCATCGTTGTTTGTAGTCACTTAGTGAATATTGATATTCTATGCATTACTGAAAGCATAACCTTAATATTTCTGGTTCTCTGAAGTATTTGACACTATGTATATAACCAATCAGATCATATCAAGTTGACATCAATGACAATACAATACATTAACTGATTTAATATCTTGCATTAACTTTCTGCAGCTTGGTGATCATCAACTTAACATCTTCAAACATTCAATCAATTATAGTTCATCACATTTCATACGGAAATGTCTACGTTTTAAAATTCCTTTAAATTGTTTAACATTTACCCAGATATATTTTCATGTATTGCCAAGTGAGGCAATTTTTAATTGTCCCAAATAATTAGTTTCGAAGTGCACCATAATTTCTTGATCATTTTTTTACCAATGATATGGTTGGTTTTTCCATTATTTTTATTTCCATTGACAGAAGGATCAAAAGAGACAGAAATAAAAAGACAACTGCATGATAAAAATATAAAATAAACTGGCATACCTCGAATCTACTTATATTTGACAAACTGGGTCCCTCTGGTCTAGAAGCACTCCCTGCCTCTTTCCCGCTATGGACTGGGCCCCGGTTGTCTCTTTCCCACTGTAGAAACCCTCCACGGAGTAGAAAAATGCCCCCGACAATGTCTGGGCCCGACAAAAGTCTTGAAATTGATGTCCTAAAATAGCAAGATATTTGGACTGCAATTATATTTTATGTGAGTGTCCTTGCTTCAAGTCACTTACAAAGCATGTAATGATTGGAGAAAATTAAATTGGGATGAGCTCTACCACATCTTGGAAGGGTCTATGGAGTCCATCAAAAAGCATTAGATAAATCAAATACTTGTTAAAAAAAGTTCAAAGCTCTTCTTTATGAAATGCTTTTTATTTGGTTGGATAGTCATGGGTCCACATCTTTCTTTAGAATTGATTAAAATATTTAGGCCATATTTATGAGGAACTGTGCGAGTAAATAAAATATTTGGGTCATATTTATGAGTAATTGTGCCAGTAAATAAAATATCTAATTTATATTTTCAATATAGGTAATATTTTGTATGAATAGTTGTATCATAATTTATTAAATAGTTAAACTATACATATTCACAAAAAAATTGGATGGATACCAAGATTACATCTCCATAGTTGCTCAAAGACTTATAATGGGATATTAAAAATATGTAAATAAAGTAGTGTTGATGAATAGCTTTGAGGAATTTGTTTGGAAAGAACTGCTTCTTTGGTCATACCCATGGGATGTGATTTCATGGTTTTAGCACAAAGGTTGAATTAAGATGTTTAAAGTATGATTTATCATAAAATTAGAAAAAATAAGGATTTAGTTTTATGCGTAATTTGATATAATGTGGCTAAAGATTATTATTCACTGATTTCATTTATGATTTGATATTAAATTTGAATTTGATGATAAATTATGAAATGGTTTTTTTATGGTTTAGGTTGAAATAGCGTACATGTAACCAATTTGTGTCTACATAGAAGTGATCTATACTTGTGAAATTAAATTTTCATACATGGAAAAGATTTGTGAAGTTCTCTTCACCCAAAACCTATTTGCATGGCTTCTTGGAATCTAAATATGTAAATAAAGCAATGTTGATGAGCACCTTTGGGGAATTTGTTTAGCAAAGATTTGTTCCTTTCGTCATACCCATAGAATGTGATTTCATGGTTTTAGCACAACGATTGAATAAAATACGTAACCATTTAAGATGCCCTGATGTGTTGCTAAGTGAAGTGTGTTGCTAAGTGAAAATGTTGAAGTAAATTGATGGTGCAGTGAATGCTTTGTGCTCCATTTATGATAGTATAATGCTTAGATGTATTAGAATAACTGAGAGGTGGGGTGAATCAGTTAGACCCAGTGCCCTCACAAAATTACCCTACAGTCCCAAATTCCTCTAGATGTATAATAAAACAAATTCAATCATAAAAATTCTGCTCAGTGAAATATAAACTGTGATTTCAAAACTTACTATTAAGTTGTCTATCGAGTATCAGTAAATTAATACTGTGATTACCGATCTAGGTCAATAAAATAAAGTTGAAGGTAAAATAACAATCCACAACATTTATACACATTGACACAGATTTTTAAAGTGGAAACCCTGCCAAGGGAAAAAACACCTGGGACCGGTAACCCAAAATATTTTCACTCTTCTGAAGTGAGCTCGGTAAAGAGCCAACCTTGTTAAAGGTTACAATGCACACTGTTAAATGTGACCTGGTTAGAGGATTTAAAACTAGCAGTTCTCTCTTGACCATGCATTCACTATGGGGTCAACAAGAAAACAATGAACATTCTTTGAATGTTCTAATAAGGATTCACTATCCCACTCGGTTAAGAGGTTTATCTATAACAATGGTTAAACTGATACAATAATGATCTGACTCAAATACAACTCTGATTTGCAGATATTTAGATCTATTCTAAGTACATAATACATCTAATCAATTTGTTCACTTTAGTTCATATCATACTTGTTCTGCTTGGTAATCTTCTTTCCTCTGTTTGCTCGACGATGTCTGCATAATTTCACTTGGTTCTGTCTTTAACTAGTTTGATCAGTCATGCATCAATTTTGCATGTATTCTTCAACATATGTGTGCATCCGTGTTTTACAAAATGAATCTCTTGTCTCCTATATAGACATCATGTAACATTTAATTTTCATCCTTCAAATCTTGTCGCTTAATCTCCATCGTTCATTTTCTTGCTTGATCCTTCCTCGAAATTTATGTTAAAAACATGTTTTAATCTCTGTCGTCTGATCTTCCTTGAATTTTAATAACTATTTGATCAAATAACAAACTCTATCTTTTACCTCAAAATTATCAATTGTCAGCTCAACATTTTAGTCGGTCTGGGTTTGAATTAATTGCTTAATCAATAGTTGTGTCAGTAATCCCTTACTCAGTTAATACTATCACTCGGTATACACTGGAATTTACTCGGTATATACAGAACTCTTCATTTTTCTAACCATTTAAAAATTATTTATTCCAAATCTTCAATACATAACAGATTTTTTCCACCATAATAACACTCAAACAAGTTGACATCAATGACAATACATTAACTGATAATGTTTATCATCACTTTTGCAACTCGGTTGAATATCAACAAATGACTTCAAACATATAAACAAATATAGTTCATCAATCTCTCCCTTTGGCATTGATGGCAACAAAATATGAAATATGAAATATAGAATGTCATACAATAAATACCAAACTATTGTTCTACAACTGCAACAATTATGTAGCTCTCCCTAGCTTGAATATAATCTACGTCAGTATAAATAAAATATGCACTATGCAGACTCTCCCTATTGTTTTGTCATTTCAGTTCTTGAATCTCTTTGTAGATTAGATATGTCTCTCCCTTTCTCTTTTCTCCCTTGTATGGATATATATTTCATTGATCATTTCTCTCCCTTTGACAATAATGCCAAAAATAAATGTGTAGCTCTTCAGTAGCTAAATAAAATATCTCTATTATTCAGTGTAGTAGGTACCTTTCAGTGTCCTTATATCTCTGTTTCGGTCCAGTTCAGCTTTTGCATCAACATGATTGATATTCTGATTTCATGTAGGTTGATGCAACCTCCTAATCTGATCAGTTACCAATAGACAAGGGACAAACCCCTAGTCTACATCGCAAGTACTCAAATGTATCCTTTGGTAATGGTTTTATGAATATGTCTGCAAGTTGTTCTTTTGATTGTACCTATTCCAGTATTACTTGTTTGTCTTGTACTTGTTCCCTCAAGTAGTGATATTTTATAAAAATGTGCATTGTCTTTGCATGCATCACAGGGTTCTTTGAAATATTAATGGCACTTGTGTTATCACAATAAATCATCACTGGTTTAGTGATCTCTTTATTCATTCCTTTTAACAATTGCTTTATCCATGATATGTTAGAACAATTTGTAGCAGCAGCAACATACTCTGCTTATGCAGTAGACTGTGATATGCAACCTTGCTTCTTGCTAATCCAAGTAACTAGTCTTTCTCCAATAAAAAATGCTCCACCAGTTGTTCTCTTTTGGTCATTTATATTTCCAGCCCAATCAGCATTTGTATAGACTTTCAATTCAAATTTTCCTTCTCTTTGATACCAAAGTTCATAATCCTCAGTATTCTTCAAATATCTAAAAATTCTTTTAACAACTGTCATATGTGACTCTCTGGGGTTAGCAGAAAATATTGCAACTATTCCAATAGTGTGTGCAATGTCAGGTCTTGTGTGTACAACATACATCAATTTACCAATCATAGATTTGTACAACTTTTGATTTACCTTAGGTGTCTTGTCATCTTTTGTCAATTTGCATCCTGTCACCATAGGTGTTCCGACTAGTTTTGATTCTTCCATTTTGAATGTCTTAGTACTTCCTTGATGTATTTTGATTGAGTAATGTATATTCCTTCAGGTTGTAAAATTTGAAATCCTAGAAAAAATTTGATTTGACCAAACATTGACATCTCAAATTCTTTCCTCATTTCATCAGCAAATGAAGTGCATAAGTTATCATTACCTCCAAATATTATATCATAAACAAATATTTCAGCAATAAGTCTTTTATCATCGTTTCCTCCTTTTAAATACAAATTATTGTTATCACTTGTTCTAATAAATCCAATACTTATTAGATAAGAATAAATTCTTTCATACCATGCTCTTGGTGTTTGCTTCAGTCCATATAAATCTTTGTGTAACTTACATACCATGTGTGTCTGATCAGTATCAACAAATCCCTCAGGTTGTTCAATCTATACCTCCTCTTCTAGTATTCCATTTAAAAATGTAGATTTCACATCCATCTGATATACCTTGAATCCTTTATATGCAACGTATGCAAGTAGTATTCTTACTCCTTCAAGTCTAGCAATGGGTGCAAAATTTTCTCCATAGTCAATTCCTTCTTCTTGTGCATACCCTTTG
This sequence comes from Thuja plicata, assembly GCA_018584345.1. Lineage (NCBI taxonomy): Eukaryota > Viridiplantae > Streptophyta > Pinopsida > Cupressales > Cupressaceae > Thuja > Thuja plicata. The sequence continues at coordinate 4,225,721 of MU228384.1, read as the reverse complement.
CAAACTAATCTTGCTTTATTTCTGATTACACTCCCATCTTCATTCAGTTTGTTTCTGAAAATCTATTTGGTGCCAATGATATTTTTATCACTTGGTCTTGGTACTAATGTCCATGTCTTATTTTTCTGTATCTGCTCAATATCCTCAGGTGTAGCATTAAACCATTCTTCATTTTCTAATGCATCTCTAACATTCTTAGGCTCAAATTTGCAAATTAAACAAGTATCATCTCTGAGCTTAATTCTTGTTAAAATGCTTGCTCTTTTATCTCCAATTATTTGATCCCATGGATGGTGTCTTCTAACATATTTAGCAAGTAAAGGTTTAGATCTCTGATCTTCATTATCTTCTTATGTATCTTCATTATCTTCTAGTTCATGATCTTTTGTTTCAACATTTTCCTAATTCTCGATTTGTGTTGTCTGTTTCCGGTGACATTAGCCTGTTGCCCGGTAATGTTAGGCATCTGCCTCGGTATAGTGTTAGGTTCTTCCCAATAAACAAATCTACTGTAGTCCTCTGGTTCTTTCATGTTGTCTTCATCATTTAACTCAACAAATTCATCAACTTTCACATTTGCACTCTCAATAATTTAGTTAGTTGACTTGTTCAGACATTTGTAAGCTTTACTCTTAGTAGAATATCCAAGAAATATTCCTTCATCACTTTTTACATCAAATTTTCCATTTCGATCATCTTTCAGAATATGACAACGACTTCCAAAAATTCTAAAATAGCTCACATTAGGAGTATTACCATACCATAGCTCATAAGGTATTTTGTTTGAATCTTTCTTCAGTTGTACTCGGTTAAGTGTTTATACTGTTGTGTTGACTGCCTCTATCCAGTATGTTTGTGCAGCATGATTTTCAATCATCAATGTTCTAGCACAATCAACAATTGATATGTTCCTTCTTTCAGCAATCTTGTTTTGATGTGGTGTCCTTGGTACATAAACCTGTCTGTTGATTCCATTCTCATTACAAAAGTTAGTGAACTCATCAAATATAAATTCACCTCCTCAATCAGATCTCAAACACTTCAGATCTCTACCAATTTATTTTTCCACTTTTTCCTTATATCACTTAAACATATTAAATGCTTTAGATCTCTACTTGTGAAATTGACTTTTTATGTTAGAGTAATCATAAGTTTTCTTATTAATTAAATCATGTTGATTTAATTAATTAAGTTATTACTCTTTAGTGCTTAAGCTTTCTCTTAGGTGCATTAATAATTAATTCTTTTATTAATTATTAATGTCCAACCTAGCTTTTTTAGGCTTTAGGGTTTTGTTCACCTTTATAGGTTGAACCTTGTAATTCTTTTTTCATTAATCTAGATTATAATTTCGCTCTCATTTCTTGAGCAACTTCTGAGTTCTTCTCTCTCCTTCTTCTTGCTTCTTCCAGTGACAGGTTATTTTGCATGCAGGTTTCTTGGCATTTTGTGGATTTGTATTTCTTAAATTCTACATGGTATCAAAGCTACACTGCTGCTGCCTGGTCTAGGGTTTGTGAAGCTGTGATTCGAGGGAAAAAACCACAGCTTTTCTGGGGTTTCTTCTTTATTTTGGAAGAGACAATTTTTTCTGGAGCACTTTGAGCTAAAACGGACACCATCATCGCGCTCAAAAGGTCTGGGAGAGTTAATTTTCATTTAAATTTTGTCATTTTTTGCCACAGTAGCCTCTGGGAAAATTTTTCTCTCTCCCAGGTTGTACGGCTCAAATTTCAAGGTGAAAAACTTTCAAAAAAATCAAAAAATTAGAAAAGAAACAAATTTTGTTTTTTTACAAAGTTTTTTTTCAAAAAAATTAAAAAATACACCTTTTTCTAAAGTTTCTAAAAAGCTTTTGTAAAGTTTTTTTAAAAAAACTTTGAAAGAAAAGGTGCGTACCTTTTGGAAAGGTATGAATGTGCAGAATGTGTAGGCAGTGATGTCATCATTTGCAGGTCGATGTTCAGGCTTAAAATTGACGTCTACAAAACCGTCACACAGTTTTGACACTTCTTCAAAAAAGGCAGCCTTCAATGTTTTGGCCATATCTTTTGCATACGGTGTCCGTTTTCAAAAAATGAAACATCGTCGAAAAGCTCTTTCCGAGCTGGAGATGGTGATGCTAGTTTTGTATGCATATTTGGTCATTTGAGTACCTTTTTTTAGTGTCAAAGTTGCAGCTTCTGCTTCCCTCCTCCTTGCACTAGGTTTTGATCTAAATGTAGTAAGGTCAGATTTCTCAGTTTGTTTTTCATTTAGAAGAGTTATCATGGGTTTTTCTACTCACCCTTCAGTTGTTATTTTGGAACGGGGTAATTATGAGTCATGGGCAAAGGGTATACTTACACATTGTAGGTGGCTTAATATTTTTCCTTATTTGTATTATCTCATACTTGAACCAGCCACTTCAGAGGGAAAAATAGCATGGGATATTATTAGAGAACACATAGTAGGACTTATAGTGTCTAGTTTTGACCATGACACTGTGTTGGCTATATCAGACATTGATTGTCCTCACCCACTTTGGACACGTCTTTGGGAGATCTATGGAGACCCTAATCTCTCTCAATTCCCAGAGGATCCTGCTTCAGATTGTCTCATACCCATTGCTTGGAGAGAGAATACACCCTTTGATCATGATACTTTAGAGGAGCTTGAGTATTTAGACACCCTTACATGTTCCGATGGATCAGAG
>MU228384.1:4180818-4207485 GCA_018584345.1 Thuja plicata | reverse complement strand
TTTTGCTCTCACCTTTTGAGTAACTTCTGAGTTCTGCTTTTTCCTCCTTCTGCTTCTCTCTTGTAACAGGTTATTTGCATGCAGGTATTCTTGGCATTCTGTGGATTTTTATTTCTCAAATCCTATAATTGTAACCGTCTAGCCACAAAATTTTCTTCTGTCTATTAAAAGTAGTTCTTGCTCACATTTATTTTTCTTTTGGATTTATACAACTTTTCAGATGTGAATTTGAAATTTGTGAACTTCGATTTGAGATTTCTTATGATCTTGTGGTGACTAGGATGGGTGTTTTAAGTTGCTAGTCTTGTGTTGTGAAGCAATGTTCTCTATCATGTTCAATATGGAATATGGATAGAACATGTAAGGGATTAGGTTGCGAAGAACGTACCATTATCATTCTAAAAATCATATTTTTCTTGAAATATGAATTATCAGTTAAGAAATGTTCAAAGTAAATTAACATGCACATGGTTATGAATATTAGATATGCATTATATAAAATAATTAGCAGTGATCAAAATACTTAATGTAAGTTTTGATACTATAAGTATGCAGTATAGGTGAGGTCACAATACCCCCACCTCTTTGATGAAATCCATGAGGATGTTCATGCCTAGAGGGGTATGATGTAAGACCTACCCCAACCTGACATAGATTAGCACTATCTTTCACTTATATGCTCTCCAGTCAATACTAATTCTTCTATAATTGGAATTTTGGTACACATGTGTTACTTTATGGACCTGTGCAATCCTTTTCTTGTATACAACACCTGATTATGTAATCGGGGAATCTATTAGATATTTTGTGTGAGTGATGAAGATTTCCATTTAGGACTTAGTTTTGATAGTTTAGTATATTGGATTAGTAAGTAGATGTTAGATAATATTAGTATGCAGATTGATTAAGAGTATGTTTATGCATATGGATTTGATGCAAATATTATTAATAAATCATTGATGCAAATGTGAGTGAATGTGTGTTCTACTTATATTATGTACTCTTCTATGTTTATGTGTCGATTAATTGGACCTACTAATGTGTGCAATGACTATGCAGGAAAAGTTGACCATGGTACTAATCGGGGATTCAGTAATGGACCTACGTGAAAATCGTGATGCTAAGGCCCTATCTATAAAAAGAGACACGGACCTCGTTGTATTGTATTTTTATTCATAAAAGTGAGGTGTATGATTGTATTTTATTTAATTGAGTAAATGTGTAATAAATCATTCTCTTGTGAAATTGTTGTGTCACTTGACACATGTGCACCTTGTGTGTTGCCATGGCTAGTGAATGTGGCTAGCATAGGCTTAACTTTACCCAAGAGTTACCTAGTATAGTCCCAATGCTTACCCTAGGTTTATGAAGATAAGATTGAGATAGGGATGAGTCAAGAGAAATTAGATTGAGTCTTGAGGGTTTGATTTTCGAGAGTTAACCTTGGGTGGAGTTTAGGAGGGTCATTTGGACTCTTAGGGAGTAACTAGGGTCAAAACTAACTACCCCACTTGGTACCTTATGGGTTAGGGGTCATTTTCAGCCCATTAAGAGTCTTGAAACTCATTTATGACTCCCCTAAAGTCACCATTTTTGGAAGTGGCAAAACTGAAGAGTTGTGAGACTTTGGTAAAGCCATCTCTTCTTTCCTTGCAAACATTTAACTCCATTTATGGAGAATGCAAGTGGGGAGAGTAGATGGATTAGGATCTCCCCTCCATTTATGACTCCTAATATTTTAGGAAGAAGGCCCATATAAGGAAGGGTTTAGAGGGAGTTTGGGTACACACCCACTCTCTACTTTTAGAGACAGATTCATTTGTAGGAGTAAGAATTGAGAGGAGGAGGAAGTATGATAAGGAGAAGCTCTTCTCAAACCATCTTGCATTTACCATAGCTTGGATCTGAGGTGAGTTTCCTAATTAGCATAGTTAGGATTAGTTCTTGTTTGCATTTGTACATAGCTTCAAAGATCCATGATTTAGGTTTATGTTATTGTTTTAAGCTTCATGGGTTTTCATGAAGTTTATGTGTTGAGTCTTGTATTTATTTTGTGATTGTTTTTATATGGGATTTTTCAAGGCATATTCACCATTGGGAGGGTTGGGTAACCTTGATGGGGTGAAATTTAGTGATCTACCCAAGTAGTGTAGAGTCTCCCATGTGTGGAGGGATGTACATGGGTATATGGGTGCCCATGATGTCAAGAATCGCCAAAGAAATTTGAGGTTCATAAGAAAGATTGGAAGGCTTGAAGCCATAACTTGTTTTGTGAAATAAATGCAAATTTACTCCAGTTTCCACCGTAGGGCTTGGAGCAGAAGGGTAGAAATTTTTTCATGGGTCCATGTGTGGCCATGGAACAATATTAAGATATGGTCCTTAGGAATGTTGAGCCCATGTGTGGCCTATTCCTAGTGTATGTATTTTGTATTATTGGCTTTCTCCTCTTGTAGTAGTCCTCTTTCACCCCTTTGTTTCAGGTCTTTTGGAGACATATGTATATCCTTGGGTATTGGGTATTTTCTTGTGTTCCTATTTTCAGATTTATGGTTGTTATGTGTGTATGTATCTTGGTTCAGTTCTGGATCCCCTAGCTCGAGGGTGGCCTTGCAAAGGCCTAGGTTGGGAGGTGAGCCTCCATGGTCAACCTTGATGTTCTTACAGGTTCGGAGAAAGCTTCTAAAAGTATAGTTAAAGTCTTGGTGTCCTGGATGCATATCATTCTCAAATTACTTTATGTTCAAGCTTCTTCATTATAAATTTTTGAAAGGTTTTTGGAAATTGTAATCTTCTTGTTTTGAAGACACTTGTATTTTTTAAAATGAGAGTATTACATTGTTATTAATGAGATGAGTGTTTGGACCTTTATTTGAAATGATGGTCATCCCAAAATGAATTTATGGTTGTTTTACTATATATAGTGGAAAGCAAATCTTAAGGATTATAACTTTATATTTTGTTGTAAATATATATTGAACTTTCAATTCATTTAATCTGTGAAATCTGCAAAGGTGTAGAAAATATTTCATCTCCTATAGATAATATAAACATGTTTAAATAGAAATTTATGTTCATTAGATTAAGTTTTAAGTGCCCAAATTTTGGGGCATGACACTCTGGTATCAGAGTCATGCTATCAACATTGGGAGCCTGACCCACTACGTGATAACCTAGACATTTTCCTTGTTATGTTGCATGAACCAATGCCATATGTTATTGCATAGAAATATGATTCTTGAGCTATATGATTTTTGAGAGTGTTTGGTCATGTTATTTAGCGCACCTTAGACGCAAGGTGTCATGTAGCTTCTACTCCATCCTTGTGGCTAAGTGTTAGTCACTCTATATATGTGATTTAAATTAATTTGATTTTTAGTTTGGATGAACTTGGAAGTGATGAAGGACTAGCTTGAATTTATTTAAAGTTTTCTTGTAAACATCTAGCCACAAAATTTTCTTTTGTCTATTAAAAGTAGTTCTTGTTCACATTTATTTTTCTTTTGGATTTATACAACTTTTCAGGTGTGAATTTGAAATTTGTGAGCCTTGATTTGAGATTTCTTATGATCATGTGGTGGCTAGGATGGGTGTTTTAAGTTGCTAGTCTTGTGTTGTGAAGTAATGTTCTCTATCATGTTCAATATGGAATATGGACAGAACATGTAAGGGAGTAGGTTGCGAAGAACGTACCATTATCATTCTTAAAATCATATTTTGCCTTAAATATGACTTATCAGTTAAGAAATGTTCAAAGTAAATTAACATGCACATGGTTATGAAAATTAGATATGCATTACATAAAATAATTTGCAGTGATCATTATACTTAATGTAAGTTTCGATACTATGAGTATGCAGTATAGGTGAGGTCACAATACCCCCACCTCTTTGATGAAATCTAGGATAATGTTCATGCCTAAAGGGGTATGATGTGAGGCCTACCCCATCCTGACATAGATTAGCACTATCTTTCACTTATATGCTCTCCAGTCAATACTAATTCTTCTATAATTGGAATTTTGGGACACGTGTTACTTTATGGATCTATAGAATCCTTTTCTTGTATACAACACTTGATTATGTAATCGGGGAATCTATTAGATACTTTGTGTGAGTGATGCAGATTTCCATTTAGGACTTAGTTTTGATGGTTTATTAAATTGGATTAGTAAGTAGATGTTAGATAATATTAGTATGCAAATTTATTAAGAGTTATGTTTATGCATATGGATTTGATGCAGATATTATTAATAAATCATTGATGCAAATGTGAGTGAATGTGTGTTCTACTTACATTATGTACTTTTCTATGTTTATGTGTCGATTTATTAGACCTACTAATGTGTGCAATGAGTGTGCAGGAACATTTGACCATGCTACTAATCGGGGATTCAGGAATGGACCTATGTGAAAACCATAATGCTAAGGCCCTGTCTATAAAAGGAGACATGGACCTCATTGTATTGTATTTTTATTCGTAAAAGTGAGGTGTATGATTGTATTTTATTTAATTGAGTAAATGTGTAATAAATCATGCTCATGTGAAATTGTTGTGTCACTTGACACATGTGCACCTTGTGTGTTGCCATGGCTAGTGAATGTGGATAGCATAGGCTTAACTTTACCCAAGAGTTACCTAGTATAGTCTCAATGCTTACCCTAGGTTTAGGAAGATAAGATTGAGATAAGGATAAGTCAAGAGAGATTAGATTTAGTCTTGACGGTTGGAGTTTTGAGAGTTAACCTTGGGTGGAGTTTAGGAGGGTCATTTGGACTCTTAGGGAGTAACTAGGGTCAAAACTAACTACCCCACTTGGTACCTTATGGGTTAGGGGTCATTTTCAGCCCATTAAGAGTCTTAAAACTCATTTATGACTCCCCTAAAGTCAACATTTTGGGAAGTGGCAAAACTGAAGAGTTGTGAGACTTTGGTAAATCCATCCTTTCTTTCCTTGCAAGCATTTAACTCCATTTATGGAGAAGGCAAGTGGGGAGAGTAGATGGATTAGGGTCTCCCCTCCATTTACGACTCCTGTTATTTTAGGAAGAAGGCCTATATAAGGAAGGGTTTAGAGGAAGTTTGGGTACAACCACTCTTTACTTTTAGAGACAAATTCATTTTGTAGGAGTAAGACTTGAGAGAAGGAGCAATGATGAGAAGGAGGAGCTCTTAACAAAACACTTTGCATTTTCCATAGCAGGATTTGAGGTGAGTTTTCTGGTTAGCATAGTTAGAGTAGTCTTTGCTTACATTTGAACATAGCTTGAGAAATCTATGAATGGACTTTATGTTATTGTTTTAAGCTTCATGGGTTTTCATGGAGTTTATGTGTTGAGTCTTATATTTTATTTTGTAATTGTTTGTATATGGGGTTATTCAAGGAATATTCACCCTTGGGAGGGTTGATAACCTTGATGGGGTGAAAGTTAGTGATCTACCCAAGTAGTGCAGAGTCTCCCATGTGTGGAGGGATGTACATGGGTAGATGGGTGCCCATGATGCCAATAATACCTAAAGGAAATTGGGGTTCATAAGTAAAATTGGAAGGCTTGAAGCCATGACTTGTTTTGTGAAAGAAAGGTAAAATTACTCCAGTTGTCATCGTAGGGCTTGAAGGTGAAGGGTAGAAATTTGTTCATGAGTCCATGTCTAGCCATGGAACAAGCTTAAAGATGTGGTACTTAGGAATGTTGAGCCCATGTGTGGCCTATTCCTAGTGTATGTATTTGTATTATTGGCTTTCTTCTCTTGTGGTAGTCCTCTTTCACCCCTTTGTTTCAGGTCTTTTGGAGACCTATGTATATCCTTGGGTATTGGGTATTTTCTTGTGTTCCTGTTTTCAAATTCATGGTTTCTATGTGTGTATGTATCCTGGTTCAGTTCTGGATCCCCTAGCTCAGGGGTGGCCTTGCAAAGGCCTAGGCTGGGAGGTGAGCCTCCATGGTCAACCTTGATCTTCTTGCAGCTTATGTTGGGACTTGTGGAAAGTTTGGCTGAGGTTTTAAAGGATATACCACTTGGTACTTTTGTGTTGAGAGTTAGTTCTATCACAAATCGTTAAATTTGTTCCCCTGTAGGTTTCATACAAGGCCTTTGTAAAATATATGTTGAACCCATTTTTGAATATTGAAAATAAAAGTTATCCTATTTCTGTAAATTATGTCATCTTAATGAATTAGAAACTGATATGTTCTTAAAGTTCCATTTTGAAAACAAAGTTGTAATTTTACAAATGTATATTTATAAGTTGTTAAATTTAAGATTTGATTGTAGATGGATTCTAAATTTTAATTCATTTTATCTTTTAGTTGTTATTGTTGACTTAATAAGTAGAAGTTTCTATTAGATTAGGTAGAATCCTAATCTCCCAAGAACACCTACATGCATAACCCTGTCACATGGAAGAAGCAAAAGAATAATTCTATTATGAACAATATCTCTGTTATAAAATACAAAGAGGTGATTCCTTAAAAAGGAATCACAAAACCCTAAAAGGGAAACCCTAAGGTTGGCTTAAGCAACTAGAGTGAATAGGTGAGTTAGTAATTAGATCAAAATGATTTAATTAATAACCCACAAGGTCTACTACTCTAACAATCCCCCTTAAGATAAGCTTAGGGAGAAGCTAAAACCTAGGAGACTACTGCAGAAAGCAAGAAAGATGGGTCCTGACAACAAAGGCCTGATCAGGTACCCAAGTACAAGAAATCTCTATAAAGCGGGGAAATAGAGAAAACCCAATGGGAAAAATGCTACCCCAAAAAGAGATAAACTAGATGAAGGAAACAAAACCTCCAATCTAGGAAAATGTCCCAAAGAAAGGAACAAGAAAGAGCATGTATAGCATCTCTGAAGCATGAAGCTGCAAACACTGTCAGAAGTAACTGCTAGAACCCCCACTAAAATAGTGCATGACCAGGTAGAGAAGAAAAATTTTGAAGAGATGATCAATCAAATAGGTGACCTCCAAAAGTAGAAATGAACGAGTGTCTATATAGTAGATGATCCATCTCACCGAAATGCATAGGTGCCTAGCCACTACATCCGCCTAGTACATAAGAACAAAAACTAAATATGTAGATCACTCAACCGAACCAAGGAAGCAATAGAACCAACAGGTGAACCCCCCCATAATGCTGAACAGGGAGAGGTGTGACAGGAACAATGAAATGCAATGCCAGAAACAACTGCAAGAAGAAGAATCAGGAACACCCATAGTGCAGAAGAATGTACAAGCACATGATAAAGGGAGGTGTCGAAGTAGAAGAAATGATCTTCTAGACACACATCATGGGGAAAATTTCATGGAAGGGACACTCACTTGACAAAGGTGGATGAGCACATAAGGCAAAAACATCATAACCCCCCATGGCACTTTATAACTGAGTGCGAGTACAAACAGAAACAAGGTGTTCAAAATCCCAGATATGCAAAAGCAGGCACTTTATCTTAGTGTGTTTACAGAAAAAGGAATGCTACAGAAGAGAAGAATACAATGCTTAGAGAGTCAGAAAGAAGAGTGAGCCAAAAGAATAGAAGAAGAGATCCCAGGACCTGGAGAACACAAGTAATCCCCTAGAGTGTGAAAGTGAAAAACTTGGAGGAGAGAAAACCTAGAGAAAAATCTAGAGAAAAGACCCCTGCCACTAAAAAAATCACTGAACTAGCTTTCCGACGATATTTGGTTTGCCAAAAATAGAGTCCAGATGAGCAAGATATGGCTCCCAGAAAGAAAAAACAAAAATTAGACTTTGACAGTAAAAAATACTATCAAAATGGTAGAACCCAAAACCCCAACCTCCACCATCAAAAAGAGCTCAGAAAGAGCTTTCTGACGATATAAAGAAGTTGGAAAAAAAGCCTCTGTTTGCTCCAGATAGAGAAAAAACACCAATAGAGGCAAAAAGGGCTCCAATTTTTTTTTTATAGCCCCTGGGGCTTAAAAAATCCTAGCCCCTGGGCATATGGCACACAGGGGGCTGAAGGGCAGAGCCCTTGGTCACCAATGTGACCGCTGCTGGGGAAGAGAGGAGCCCGTGGGGCTAAAAGCCCGTTGGGCGGCGCGCAGGGCAGTGGAGGGCCGAAGACGGAGCTGGGGCGGTGCTGCGGCTGGTGGGGGTTGGGCGGCGGTGTAGGCCATGGTGGAGAAGCGGTGGCGCCTTAACCATTAGCCCTGGCCACAATTTTTTTAAACCAAAAAACCTAAAAAAAATGGTTTTTTTTTCCCTTAGTTTCCGTGCCCGTACGACATTGGAAACCAAATTTGGGCACTTAAACCTTAATCTATGAACATATGTTTCCTTAGTCATGATATTTCAACTATATAACTCTTCTAGGTAAATTGTAACACATTTGGAATATACTTAATAAAAGAATCTACTCTAATCTCCTTTTCTTAAATTACCTTAACCATAATATGGAAGTAACTCTTTTTAATTAGCTTCTAAAGAGGAAACGAATATACAATTTTCTAAAAATAATAAGGTCTCATATAAATTAAAAACTTTCCCATATAATATTCGTTTGTAAAATTACAACTTTTGTTTCAAAATAGAACTTTAAGAACATATCAGTTTCTAATTCATTAAGATGACATAATTTACAGAAATAGGATAACTTTTATTTTCAATATTCAAAAAATGGGTTCAACATATCTTTTACAAAGGCCCTATATGTAACCTACAGGGGAATAACTTTAACAATTTGGGAAAGAACCAACTCTCAACACAAAAGTACCAAGTGGTAGATCCTTCAAAACCTCAGTCAAACTTTCCACGAGTCCCAACATAACTTGCAAGAAGATGAAGGTTGACCATAGATGCTCACCTCCCAACCTAGGCCTTTGCAAGGCCACCCCTGATCTAGGGGATCCAGAACTGAACCAGGATACATACACACATAACAACCATGAATTTGAAAATAGGAACACAAGAAAATACCCAATACCCAAGGATATACATAGGTCTCCAAAAGACCTGAAACGAAGGGGGTGAAAGAGGACTACCACAAGAGGAGAAAGCCAATAATATAAAATACATATACTAGGAATAGGCCACACATGGGCTCAACATTCCTAAGTACCATATCCTTAATCTTGTTCCATGGTGACACATGGACTCATGAACAAATTTCTACCCTTTTCCTCCATGCCCTACGACGACAACTGGAGTAAAATTGTATTTCTTTCACAAAACAAGTCATGGCTTCAAGCCTTCCACTTATTCTTATGAACCCCACATTCCATTGGGGATTCTTGGCATCATGGGCACCCATATACCCGTTTACATCCCTCCACACATGGGAGACTCTATACTACTTGGGTAGATCACTAACTTTCACCCCATCAAGGTTACCCAACCCTCCCAAGGGTGAATAAGCCTTTAAGAACCCCATAAACAAACAATTACAAAATAAAATACAAGACTCAACACATAAACTCCATGAAAACCCATAAAGTTGAAAACAATAACATAAACTCCATTCATGGATTTCTCAAGCTATGTACAAATGTAAGCAAAGACTACTCTAGCTATGCTAACCAGAAAACTCACCTCAAATCCAAGATATGGTAAATGCAAGGTGGTTTGTGAAGAGATTCTCCTTCTCATCCTTCCTCCTTCTCTCAAGACTTACTCCTACAAAATGAATCTGTCTCTAAAAGTAGAGAGTGGGTGTGTACCCAAACTCCCTCTAAACCCTTCCTTATATAGGCTTTCTTCCTAAAATATCAAGAGTCATAAATGGAGGGGATAACCTAATCCATCTACTCTCCCCACTTGCCTTCTACATAAATGGAGTTAAATTATTGCAAGGAAATAAAGGATGGATTAACCAAAGTTTTACAACTCTTCAATTTCTCCACTTCCCAAAATGGTGACTTTAGGGGAGTCATAAATGAGTTTGAAGACTCTTAATGGGCTACAAATAACCCCTAGCCCCTAAGGTACCAAGTGGGGTAGTTAGTTTTGACCCTAGTTACTCCCTAAGAGTCCAAATGACCCTCCTAAACTCCACCCAAGGTTAACTCTAAAAAATCCAACCCTCAAGACTCAATCTAATCTATCTTGACTCATCCTTATCTCAATCTTATCTTCCTAAACCTAGTGTAAGCATTGGGACTATACTAGGTAACTCTTGGGTAAATTTAAGCCTATGCTAGTCACATTCACTAGTCATGCCAACACACAAGGTGCACATGTGTCAAGTGACACAACAATTTCACATGAGCATGACTTATTACACATTTACTCAATTAAATAAAATATAATCATACACCTCTCTTTTATGAATAAAAGTACAATACAACGAGGTCCATGTCTCTTTTTATAGACATGGCCTTAGCATCATGGTTTTCACATAGGTCCATTCTTGAATCCCCGATTAGTACCATGATCAAATTTTCCTGCACACTCATTGCACACATTAGTAGGTCTAATAAATTGACACATAAACATAGAAGAGTACATAATGTAAGTACAATACACATTCACTCACATTTGCATCAATGATTTATTAATAATATCTGCATCAAATCCATATGCATAAACATAACTCTTAATAAATCTACATACTAATATTATCTAACATCTGTGTGTGTATATTTGTGCACCTGTTATCTGCAACACAACACTTCAATAAGTCATTCTGTTAGTGAAAAACAAGGGTTAATGAGCATATAAAACCCTAACATCGACCTATTGCTTTCTAACTAGGATGAGTGTAGAAAATAACATAAAAGCCCTCAGATTATGCTAAACATCAGTGACATAAACAACCTAGCATGAAAGATTTAGTTTAAAAGCAACTATTCAACTATTTAGCATGCATATTACTCTAAATGGACATTATAAACATGAAGAAAGTGACTAATGGAGTGTGTATGAAGCTAGGAAGGAATGGGTAACATAACAATGCGTTGAGATTCCTTCAAAATCTTGGCATAACAACACTACAATTCAAAATTTGAGGCTTATTATGAGCTCTAAATCCCTTCAATTTATAGAGGAATGGGAGAGAGAGAGGGGATACAAGGTTCATTAATGGAGCCCCTAAGGTCATTAATGAGATGTAAGAACCATTAATGCCTTGGGCATTAATGAGGGATGGGCAAGAGGGAATATCTATTAATGGGTCATTAATGGATTTCATTTAAGAGGTATGGGAGGGTGTAAGACTCAACTTGGCAAGTTGGTCCCTTACGAAAGTCATGCTTGAGAAAGTTGACTTTCTCAAGAGGTGGGTTAGGGTAGAATTAGAATTAGGATTAGATTAGCAAGGGCGGAATAGGTTGAGATGGGTTAGAACCCAGGGTAGAAGTGGTTGAGATAGGTTAGGTTGGGGTTTAATGGAATATAAATGAAATGAATTAAACTTATTTAATTTATTTAAAATATAGTAATTTAATTATTTAAGCATTTTATTGATTTTTAACAATTAAGGGGACTATAGCCATTTAAATTAAATAGGCTAGGGGAATGGGTTAATTGCAAGTGGTCAATTGATTTAGGGGTTTATTTAATTCCTTCATAATTAAATACTATAGCCATGTTTTGAATTTGATTTGATTTAATTGGTTTAAATTGATTTGAATTGTATGGCTATAATAGTTAATATAATTTAGTGATAAAAATCACCTAGGACATTAAATTTGATTTAAAATGAATTATGCCAAAGTAACATTGTCATGACATAATTGGGGGTATGATCACACTTAGGGAAAATAGGGTCTATAGTTGGAACAGACCAAATTCAGGTGGTTACAACATCTACTTACTAATCCAATATACTAAACCTTCAAAACTAAATCCTAAATGGAAATCTACATCACTCACAAAGTATCTAATAGATTCCTCAATTAGATAATCAGGTGTTGTAAACAAGCAAAGGAATCCACAGATCCAGAAAGTAACACATGTGTCCCAAAAGTCTGACTATAGCAAAATCAGTATTGACTAAAAAGCATATAAGTGAAAGATAGTGCTAATCTATGTCGTGTTGCAGTAGGCCTCACATCCTCCCCCTCCAGGCATGAACATCCTCCTAGATTTCATCAAAGAGGTGGGGGAGTTGTGACCTCATCTATACTGCATACTCATAGTATCGAAACTTACATGAAGCATATTTGATCACTATTATTTATTTTATGCATTGCATATCTAATATTCATAACTATATGCACGTTAATTTACTATGAGCACTTCTTAATTGATAAGTCATATTTCAAGAAAAATATGATTTTAAGAATGATAATGGTATGTTCTTCGCAACCTACTCCCTTCTACATTCTATCCATATTCCATATTGAACATGATAGAGGACATTACTTCACAACACATGACTAGCAACATAAAAAAAACATCCTAGCCACTGCAAGATCAAAAGAAATCTCAAATCAAGGTTCACAAATTTCAAATTCAAAAACTCAAAAGTTAAGAAAATTAAAAGAAATAAATGTGAACAAGAACCCTAATTAATCGATAAAAGAAAATTTGGTGACTAGATGATTACAAGAAAACCAAAAAGAATTCAGCTTTCCCTTTATCACTTCCAAGTTCATCAAAGCCAAAAATCAAATTAAATTAAATCACATATACAGAGTGACTAACACTTAGCCACAAGGAGGTAGTAGAAGCTACACGACACCTTGCGTCCAAGGTGCACTAAATAACATGACCAAACACTCTCAAAAATCATATAGCTCAAGAATCATATTTCTATGCAATAACACATGTCATTGGTCCATGCAACATAACAAGGACAATGTCTAGGTTATCACGTAGTGGGCCAGCATCCCATTGTTGATAACATGGCTCTGATACCAGATGTCATGCCCAAAAATTTGGGTACTCAAACCTTAATCTATGAACATATGTTTCCTTAATCATGATATTTCAACTAAATAGCTCTTCTAGGTAAATTGTAACCCATTTGGCATATACTTAATAAAAGAATCTACTCTAATCTCCTTTTCTTAAATTACCTTAAACATAATATGGAAGTAAATATTTTTAATTATCTTCTAAAGAGGAAACGAATATACAATTTTTTCCAAAATAATAAGGTCTCATATAAATTAAAAACTTTCCCATATAATATTCGTTTGTAAAATTACAACTTTCTTTTCGAAATGGAACTTTAAGAACATATCAGTTTCTAATTCATTAAGATGACATAATTTACAAAAATATGATAACTTTTATTTTCAATATTTAAAAAATGGGTTCAACATATCTTTTACAAAGGCCTTGTATAAACCTATAGGGGAACAACTTTAAAATTTTTGCCAAAGAACCAACTCTCAACACAAAAGTACCAAGTGGTAGATCCTTCAAAACCTCAACAAAACTTTCCATGAGTCCCAACATAACCTGCAAGAAGCTCAAGGTTGACCATGGAGGCTCACCTCCCAACCTAGGCCTTTGCAAGGCCACCCCCGAGCTAGGGGATCCAGAACTGAACCAGGATACATACACACATAACAACCATGAATTTGAAAATAGGAACACAAGAAAATACCCAATACCCAAGGATATATGTAGGTCTCCAAAAGACCTGAAATAAAGGGGGTGAAAGAGGACTACCACAAGAGGAGAAAGCCAATAATACAAAATACATACACTAGGAATAGGCCACACATGGGCTCAACATTCCTAAGTACTGCATCTTTAATCTTATTCCATGGCCACACATGGAATCATGAACAAATTTCTACCCTTCTCCTCCATGCCCTATGATGGAAACTGGAGTAAATTTACCTTTCTTTCACAAAAAAAGTCATGGATTTAAGCCTTCCAATTATTCTTATGAACCCCACATTCCATTGGGGATTCTTGGCATCACGGGAACCCATTTACCCATGTACATCCCTCCACACATGGGAGACTCTACACTACTTGGGTAGATCACTAAATTTCACCCCATCAAGGTTACCCAACCCTCCCAAGGGTGAATAAGACTTGAAGAACCCCATAAACAAATAATTACAAAATAAAATACAAGACTCAACACATAAACTCCATAAAAACCCATGAAGCTAAAAACAATAACATAAACTCCATTCATAGATTTCTCAAGCTATGTACAAATGGAAGCAAAGACTACTCTAACTATGCTAACCAGAAAACTCACCTCAAATCCAAGATATGGTAAATGCAAGGTGGTTTGTGAAGAGCTTCTACTTCTCATCCTTCCTCCTTCTCTCAAGACTTACTCTTACAAAATGAATCTGTCTCTAAAAGTAGAGAGTGGGTGTGTACCCAAACTCCCTCTAAACCCTTCCTTATATAGGCCTTCTTCCTAAAATATCAGGAGTCATAAATGGAGGGGAGACCCTAATCCATCTACTCTCCCCACTTGCCTTCTCCATAAATGGAGTTAAATGCTTGCAGGGAAAGAAAAGATGGCTTAACCAAAGTCTTACAACTCTTCAATTTCACCACTTCCCAAAATGGCGACTTTAGGGGAGTCATAAATGAGTTTGAAGACTCTTAATGCGCTGAAAATGACCTCTAACCCCTAAGGTACTGTTGGCTAATAGATTTGTTCTCCTTAAATCTTGATGTTTACTTTCTAACTCTATGCCCTTGAAAACAAATCCTTAAACAATAGTTGGGTAAGCATTTACTTTGCTTCCCTCTGAATTTTACGAAGGTATAGCTCCCTTTCAAAGATTTTTAATGAGTGGATACTTGCAATTTAAACATACAAGCTTTTAACTCAAAAGAAGGAAAAATATCTCCCAACTGTTCTTAGACATATGAGGTATATCATTAAAATTTTGAAAACCTTTAAAGAATCATAAACTATTTTGCAGAAAGAGGTTTAAACTAACTTAATGACCAAGAGACTCAAAATTGTTAAATATTCATCTACAGAAATCTGGAATCTATAAATCTAAAACTAAATGACTGAAATGGAATAACACATGCAAAGGTTCAACATATAACTCTCTCAAAGTAGGGATATATATATTATTATATGATTTCCAAAGATCAAAATTCAATTCAGCATGAGTATCCAGGTATAACTAGCTCAAAGTCCAGATATCATCAGTCACTTAAACTATTGAAAAACAAGAAAGAACTTTTGTGCTATTCTAAATTCTATCCCCCTCTCTATTCTATTCTAACCCTTTTAGAGTTTTAAGCTCCAGCTTATATAGTTCAACAGTCCGAGAAAGCCTCCCGAAAAACCCATCTTCTCGGACAAACATGGAAAGAAACAGTTACCAGTTATAACAAAGTTCTCAGAGTAAGATTTTTAAAAGCAAGATAATTTAAGGAAATAAAACTGAATCTGGTTTAACTTTCTTGGGTATCTTCTGACATGGCCATCTTCACCAGCTTCCACGACCAGAAGACACGGAGCAGTTCCTGTGTAGGCGGGGCGTGCAGGTTCTTTAGTGCGGATAACTTGGCGTGAATCACATTCTTCTCCCATCGCATCTTCTAGATTTTTTCAGCCTGTTTCAGCAGTTGTCCTCTGTTCAAGATCAACATAGCTTCGATGTTGGTGGTTCTAGTGAGGTCGTGAACTATTGGAGCCTCATTCTCTTTGAAGGCGTTCATTACATCAACGAAAGACTTAACCATCGCATCAACACTCTGATTTCCATCCTCCAATTGTAAGATGCCCGAGGGGTTCACTACTTTTATGTCCTTTAAGGTGTTGGAGTGAATTTCCTGCACTTCTTTTTCCATGGCTTTCATCTGAGAAATAGCCGCTTCAAACAATGCGTTCTTCTAGCCAAAGTTTTTCTTTAAGACAAACAGCATACAAGGATCAACTAATTTCATGGGATTTTCAGTTAAAAAATGTTCTACTCCATAATTTTCAATCTCTTGCACTCGCATCACAATGTCTGCACATTTTTCTACCTCATTTTCCCATGTTGGGATCAAGGTCTGAATCTCCTCTAAGAGTATTTCGCCGTCTGCGCGGGTGCTCATGAACTCCCATATGAAGGCACTTCCTTCTGCTATTATACCGTCGATCCATGCCTTGATTACTTCTGTCCAAGTTCTTCCTTGTTGTACCTGTTTGACCAATTTTTGGTTCTCCACCGAGTTAGGGTCAAACCCTTGGTAGGCCTGTGCCATAGGTAGCGCACCATCTTCAACCAGCGATAAGAGAAATTCTACCATAGTTGAAACTATTTGCTTTAGTTCGTGTTTCTCCCTGCCATCTTTCTGTGACTACCCCAACATATGGTCAGCGAAAAATTTGAAAATGTGATCATGATAATCCATGTTCAGAACTCCTAACTCCATTTTTGTTATTTCATAATCTTTGGGTTTAGGATCCTGCGCCTCTTCCATAGGCTTTAATGTGGCAATTTCAGCAATAATCTTCCCTGTTGAAGGGTCTGTTGTCAACCTTGCGTCTCTTTTCATTCTCTTAGCCTTTGGGGTGCGGGCAACATACCTTGTGAAAATTTCTTTAACCGAAAAAGCAAGCGGTTTGAAACTTTTTCTCTTGCTAACAGTTTCAGTGAGCCATGGTGGAATCGAACTAGGCATAATTTGATTATCAGGAGTTTTTACAGGTGTGTTTGCAACCTGGGATAGCTCCTGATTCTGCGTGAGAACCTCTTGAACCTTCTCTTGATGATCAGGGATGAATGAGAGGTCTTCTTCATTGAGCTCGACGACATCATCCAAATAATCACGTTCTCCTGAAGCCATCTGGTTCTTCTTTTCTGACCTCGTCCTTACCCTCGATCTTGGCGCGGTAGGGTGTTTCACTGCAGTTGTTTTCTCCTTTAATGATGTTATTTCACCTGCATTTGGTAACAAAGGAGAATCATTAGCATGAACTTGCTTAACACTTTTAATAGGTGATCCTGTATCAAGGCATGTGTCTATAAGGAGTTGAACTCCTTTCTTCTTTGCTGTAATCCAACTCTCAGTCTCTTCAAAAAATACGGCGAGCTCTGAGCTTAATATCGCTGGATTCTTTCCTGCCCCAATCAATAATTGGGACACTTTCTGCTTCTAAATAGGTGGCGGATGGGCATGGAATCTCTGAACTGTCCTCTTCCACACTTCTGATATCAAACCTCAATTGCAATAACTTGATCTGAGACATAGTGAGTCTGGTTCGATCCCGCTCCCAGACCATTTTCTCATTACTGAGGTTTTCCCATAAATCCTCAAGATGATAACTTGGGGAGGGGCATTTACTCAGCCCTAGAGTCTGCATGGCAAAACCCTAGCTATCAAACCCTATCCTTGGTTCATAAAAGGCCATGTGAAACTTCAGCAAATTACTCCTAACAATGGATGCATCCAACATACTATTACAGACCAAATTGCCTAGCTTCACCGGAAACAAAGAATTCCACTTGTCTTTAGGGAGAGCACTTTTAATAACAATAAATAACTATCTGCAAACCTTCGCCAGTACAAAACAATTGGAAGCATACTGAGGCAACTTCAGGGGTTCCTCTTCAAATCCACCTACCCGAATATATGTGAAGTGGGGAAATTGAATGTAGAAACTACCAAATATCTGAACCAATTTCTGAGCATTCTTTGAAATCCTCTGGTTTGGCGCGCCTGCAAGTTCTTGATGTATTTTCCCCCAAAACACATTGTGTACTTTTCTTAATCTTCTAAAACTTTATCTTTTCTTAACAATGGGCAATATTCATGAATAAACAAGCTTTTGCTCCAAGGAATTTTCTGAATAGGAGATAAGTTTTGAGTGTAGGCTAAGCAATACATTAAGTAAGAGGACATATAGAACCCTTCTTTGGTCATTTGAGTTTGCTTGAGTTGATCCCTAAGGGATATGGCTATGATCTCGGCCCAGTCTATGTGCTGTCTTCCCTCTAGAACAATTTCCACAAAATAGAACATCCATTCGTCAAAGTACAAAGCTTGTTCTAAACCCTTTAATCGGTGAAGAAGGACAATAATATGATGTACCAGAGGGTTCATGTGATCTTTAGTAAGGAACTTTGGTAACCGTGACCCACCTTTGTAGTTGGTTTTGGTCCATTTTCTTGCTATATGGCTTCTATTCTTGTCGATATTTTCCCTAAATTGAGCCAAAGACTAGGTAGGGGTGAAGTTAACAAGACCCTCACCAGGTATCTTAAAAACTGCTCCAACGGTTCTGTGGTTTACTGGTATTAGGGTTTGACCTTCTACATTTAAAATACACTTCGATTTAACATCATATCTGTTAATGCACTCATGTATTAACTCTGGACAGACGGTGGACGGTGGGAATGCGGCTGCTTCTAGTAAGCCACTGGCTAAAATTTCTACCACAGACTCTTCATCAACATGAGAAGAGAGCTTCGAAGTCATGGTGTCAACCAAAACCCCTAACAAATCCGTGTTCGATATGACTGGAGCCCTACATTCTAAGTTCTTTACGTTTCCAAAGAAGTGCATAACAGACTTCACATTTGCACAAGAAAATGAAGAGTTTACCAGCTCACTGCTCGAAATATTGAACTTTAAGCAACAACCAGAAACGAGGAGCAGAGCTTGAAAAAGATACCTGTAAGAGTTGAACCCGACCAAACCACCTTTCCAGTGCTGAGAGTCCATGAATGCATGATAGGGAAAAATGACTTACAAAGCTTCTTTTATTTGCAGTTTGAAGCGCGAGAGAGACAGCTTCATGTGGGCATTAATTAAGCTTTCAATGCCAAGTGACGCAAAAAATGAATGCTTTCAAATCAAAATGTATCTTCGAGACCTGCCACCTTCTCCAATCATAATTATTTACTCTCAAATCAAATATTTTCCACCTGTGCAAGTGATTTCCTTGATTTTTGTGCACTGACTCAGCAAATAGAATCATGCCACATCAATCAGCTCGTCTTGTCAGACGTCACGTCATTAAGAATCCCGCCTGCATTCTTTTCTGAACTACTTTGAACTACTTTGAACCTGGGTTCAAAGGGGTTCAAAGAGGTTCAACACCTCACAAGAGGGAAATGCCGCGTGCTTTCCTGCAGGAACACATCGTTAGCGATAAAAAGACTTTGACCGTTATTGAACTACTTTGAAGTACTTCAAACCAGAGTTCAAAGAGGTTCAAGGAGGTTCAAATGACTTGAAAGCTTGAGTGACCGGCTTATAACAGACCAGAATTGAACCTGATGATGCCAAAGGCTTAGATTTGACAGACTCAGATATAAAGGCTTTGGAGAAAACAACAAGGTAAGAAAATGAACGGAGTGAGACTTTGACTATTATAAACACATGAACTTATAAAGTTCAAAACAAGGTGACTCTTAACCCCCTAACATTGGCTCTGACTAGGGACTGCAGATTTCCCAATATGCAAAGAACTTTAGAATACTGGTTTCGCAGACTGAACTAAACAAAAGGGAAGGAAAAGAAAAGAGGGGCACCACCAAAACTGAAAACACTGAAAACTAAGTAATATGTACAAAGGGAATGGACTCATACGCCTAGAGCTTGCACAGTTTCAAATCCTGCCCATTGTAAGTAAATGGCAGGCTAACACCATCCAGATATGACAGTTTATAAGCATTTGAACCTAGAGCTTCTGAGATAATGAATGGACCTTTCCACAGAGATTCAAACTTCCCATGCGATCCCTTTGATGCCCTTCTTTTGTCCCATAGCAGAACTTCATCGCCCTCCATAAAACCACGAGGTCTAGCTCGCATGTCAAAGATCTGCTTCACCTTCATCTGATGTTCAGTGATATGATCTACCATGTTTTCTCTGTCTTCTCCCAACTTGCTTAAGTGCATTACATGCCTTTCTAGAGGATCTTTGAAATACTCATCTTCAATGACTGCTTGGAGTTTTGCCGAGGATAGTTCGAGAGGTAATGAAACATGAGCTCCAATTCCATATACTAGTTCAAAGGGTGACATGCCAACATCTCACTTCAAAGTGGTTCAATCTACCCACAGCGCCTCATGGAGTTTCTTGTGCCATTCTCGGGGGCTATCATCCATTAATTTTTTCATTATGACTATCAGGTTTTTATTGCTGGATTCCGCCTTGCCATTTCCCTGTGGGAAATAATCTGAGGAATGGGCCAACGCTACACCATACTCATAGCAAAAGGTTGATATCTCTTCTGAAGAAAAATGCGTAGCATTATCTGCTACAATTTTGATTGGCACACCGAATCTTACAAAAATAAAGTTTAGCAAAAATTCGCACACCACCTGAGAGTTCGCCTTCTTCGTGGGTATTGCTTCCACCCACTTCATAAAATAATTAGTGGCCATTAGAATATAGATATACCTAGCACTAGATGGTGGATTCAATGGTCCAATGAAATCGATTCCCCATTGTCTAAATGGTTCTTCTACAATAACTGGCTTGAGAGGTAACGCCGCTAGATAGGGTCTCCCAGCAAACAGTTGACATTTGTCACAGTTTCTGACATACTGATAAGCATCCTTGAACATTCCTGGCCAGTAGAACCTATTTCGGAGGATCTTGTAGGCTGTTACAGTTGAAGAGTAATGTCCCCCAAATGCTTCATCATGGAATGCTTTTAACAATTCTTTCCGTTGTTCTTCATCAACACATCTGAGAAAAGTCCCATCGACCCCCTTTTTGAACAAAGTTCCCTAGGAAATCACATATTTATTAGCTTTTAATCTCAGGTTGCACCTTTCCTTCTGGTTCAGATGACCTGGGCATTCTCCATATGTAAGGAAGTAAGTGATGTCAGAGAAACAAGGATCGATTGAACTAACTAATAATGCCATAGGAACTTCATCAATTTTTTCACATATCTCATTGTTCTCTACAATTAACTTACATAAAACCTTTCCTCTTACCAAATTTGTGGGTTTGATTGTCAAGTCATATTCTTGAATCTTCACAATCCATATAGCTCTGTTATTCATGCCAATTTCCTTCTGAATCATAATGCTCTTCACAACAGTTTCTAGCACATATACAGTACTATGCGAGTGAAGAATGAAATACGTAAAATGCTTCACTACCTTTACCACCGCATAAGCATTCTTTTCTATTTGGGAGTATTTGAGTTCGTGCTTCTTCAGGGGTATGCTCATAAAGGCTATGGGCGCTTCCTGTCCTTCTTTGTCTTTCTGAGTGAGTATGCTTGAAAGGGTATGTTGAGAAGCGTAGCAGTACACAATGAAATCTTTTCTAAAGTTTGGACTCCTCAATACTGGTGCCTGAGATATGGCAGTTTTAATATCTTCAAAAGCTTTTCGTCCATCATTATTCCATTTAAAAGGGATTTTATTGCTCATCATTTTGATCATATTTCTTGTCACTTCAGAGAATTCAGGAATAAAAGCTCGCAGAAAATTAATTTGACCAAAGAATGACTTAAGACCAATTCCGCTAGCAGGCAGGCTGAGTTGCTGAATTGCTTTAACTCATTTAGGATCTATTTTGATGCTCTCCTTTGATACTATATGGCCAAGTAGCTTTCCCTCCTCTACAAATAATATGGACTTTTTGGGATTTAAAGAGATACCATGATTTTTGCAACGCTGCAAAACTCATTCAAGGTCGTTCAAGTGTTGGTTTCTCCTCTTTGAAAATACTGTAAGGTCATCCAGATAGATCACTATGATTTTATTTCTGAGATCTTCGAAGGAAGAGTTCATTGCCCATTGAAAAGTTGCACCTGTGTTTATTAATCCAAAGGGCATCCGGATGTAGGCATAAGTGCCCCGTGGCGTGATGAAGGCTGTCTTGTGTTGGTCAGATTTTGCTACACCTATTTGATTGTAACCTGAATAGCCGTCTAACATTGACATGGCTTCAGAACCAGAGACCGCCTACAAAATGTGCTCCATGACAGGAAAAGCATAATTATCTTTCAAACTAGCTTGGTTCAGGTTACGAAAATTGACACAAATTTGAACTTCGCCGTTTTTCTTTCTCACGGGCACTATGTTAGCTATCCACGTTGAATGGTGAATAGAGTAGATGATTCGGGCCTGCAACATCTTTTTAACTTCCCTTAGTATAGCTTCCAATACCTTAGGGTTATAGTTCCTTAATTTCTGGCGGAAAGGAATAACTCTAGGTTTCAAGGTGATTTGGTGCTCAAATTGACCATTTCTAAAAACTTTCAAATCTTTATAGTCCCAAGCAAAAATGTCTCTGTATTCCTTCAATAACCTTTTCAAGCCTTCCTTTTCAGATTCAGTACAATTTCGACCAATGGAAATCCACCTAGGAGAACCCTGGTCACCTATATCAATTTTGTCATATTCCTTTGAATTTGGAACATGTGAGACCTTTTCCTTTACTGTGCTGTAATCTCTTCTTCTGAACAGATGCTCCAGAGAAACTAGGCCCTTAGGGATTTTATTACTTTTCAGCTGAATCGTCCCTGCATTATCATCCTCATCTTGGTAAATTTCTTTACATTCACTTTTTGAACCTTCAAAATATATTTCAGTAAATCCAGAGGCACACTCCAGAAATTCTTTAAGTTGTGTATCATCATCGAATACTTGCCAGTTCTGAACATTGTCTGGTACCCTCGGCTTGTATATCATTTCAATCTGGTATTTTTGAGTTTTAAAATTAGGATGTGGCAAGAGTAAGGAGGCCGATACAGCCAAAGAATCTGCTCTGGTATTCTGATTCCTAGGAATATACTCAATGGAAAAGGCATCAAAAAATTCTATGTCATCCCAGACTAGGTTTCTATAATGCTTTAATTTCTCGTTCCTTACAGAAAACTACCCCCAAACCTGTTTTATAATCAATTCGGCGTCTCCTTTCACAATCAGCTTTTTGACCCCTCTAAACCTGCACTCCTCCAGACCTAACAACAAAGCTTCATATTCTGCGGTGTTGTTAGTGTTTTTGAAATCTAATTTGGAAGAAAAGGGAATACACTCTCCATGGGGGGGGGGGAAAAGGACCACTCCGACACCTGAACCTGAGTTGGAGCAGCTTCCGTCAAACTCCATCTTCCAAATGTCTTCTTCTTTCTGAGGTTTGATTTGGATATCTTTATTTGAATCAGTTAGGATGACATAATTCCCGAAATTGCACTCCTCATACAAGATTTGGGCTCTGGGTTCGTCTGAGGGTATCACGGTATACTTATTCTTAGGCTCGGGTTCTAGCTTTACTTTCTTTTTGCCCACGAGAATTGTGGCTTCAGACCAATCCATTTTTATATCCCCGCCTAAGTCCTTACAGAAGGTTGTGCTGAGCAACATTCCATAACTAGCCGGGATATCAACTACTAAAATAGTGAGTTTTAACCGTTTGTCAGGGTATGCGGCTAGGACAGCTTGACAATCTTTGATCTGGCCCTTTAATGGCACTTCCTTACCGTCCATAGAGTAACAATGACCAAAAGTTTTGGTTATGGGTAAGTCTAAAGCCTTGGCTATGGGGGCAGGCATTATGTTGTCAGAGGCACCAGAATCAATAATACAATTACTCAATTTTTGACCATTCAAGAGCAGAGAGACATAAAATGGATTTGGCTTTTTCTCTTCATACTCATTTTTGATGGAATTTATGGAATGACACCCTTCTAAAACTTGAGGAGTGTCTTGGGGTTGGAAAACAAAAGGTTCTTGAATAGCGGTGGTTTCCCCTATGAAGGGTTTATCTACTTGAGGACTTGTATAATTTTCCCCTTTAACATGTTTCACCAACTTATCTAGTTCTCTAGGGTTCATCTTCAAGAAATCAAGAGAAGAGATAGAAACCATTGAAGACTTACAGAACTCAACAAAATCAAAAGGAGATGGAGGGGTATTTGTATTTCTAGAAAGAATTTTTACCTCCGGGCCTCTTGAACTTATGGGCGTTTCTTCGCCGGTAGGCTCCTTTCTTTTTGTGTCTGCGCTTGTAGCAGTGGCACTTGGAAAAAACTTATGAGTTCATTGATTTCTTGTTAGGATAGCGTAGGCTGGATCTTGTAGGGTTTCTAATACACTTCTGCCTTGCTCTGCACCCGGTACATATTCTGAGTAGAACGAACCTGATGAACCAATGTCTGGAGAATTCTTTTCCTCATGAAGTTGTTCGTTACTCATCTCATCTCTGGCTGCATTGAGTTGTAATTACCTTAACCATTCAGTGCACGTATCCCCATCATGGTCAGTGGTCAAGTGGAACAAGCGCATAGTTTCCTTGGGAGCAGGCTCTAATTGCAACCTCTGTTGAGGGTCGGGTAACGGTTGAGTTTTAATTTGCAGTTGGGGAAATTGCCTTCAACTTATGTCTTGATAAGGGGGTTGATAGGAAGTCGTCGTCCTATTCTATTGCCTTTTTAGCATTGCTATGTCATTCATAATCCTCTATACCATTGGATATGTAGTCGTAGCTGCTGAAGAACTACTTGGGGTTTGCGCTTCTGTTTTCCACTTGCCGGCAGTTATGAGGGTGTCTTCAAGTTCAATCGCTCTAGTTTGGGAATCTTCAAGATTGGGCACTCTGTCTTTCAACAAATGGAAGCTTATATTTGGCAGGACTGCATTAAGGAAATAAATCTTTTTGTTTTCGTCACTCGGGGCGGCGGTTGCGGGAATTCTTTGCAGAGTTCTATTGAATTTGGCAACGAACTCTCTCATTGGTTCGTGGATCTCTTTTTTTAACTGACTGAGTTGTAATAATAAAGAGACTTCATTGTCAGGGGTTTTGAACCTTTTTTCGAAAGCCCGCTTCATAGTGTCCCAATTTGTGATGGATCCATTCGGCAAGTGACTGAACCAATCGGCGGCAGCATCTACAAGAGTTCTGACAAAAAGTCTCACCGCCACATCTTCGGTAGCCATGCTCATGATCCCACAAGTAGTTTGGAAAGCATTGAGGTGATCATCTGAAGAGATCTTATTGTCTCCACTGAACTTGGGTAAAATTTGATTGGCTCCTTTGGGTAAATCGGCAGGTTGGTTAACCCCCAGGTTCAGAGGCCCAATGTGTTGGCCCCAAGGCTGATTTCCGGCCAT
Organism: Thuja plicata; assembly: GCA_018584345.1. Classification (NCBI taxonomy): domain Eukaryota; kingdom Viridiplantae; phylum Streptophyta; class Pinopsida; order Cupressales; family Cupressaceae; genus Thuja; species Thuja plicata. The sequence continues at coordinate 4,182,560 of MU228384.1, read as the reverse complement.
GAATGGAAGTTGAAAATTCAAAGGGTGAATATTTAAAATGGTGGGAATTACAGTTCCAGAGAAATAATGTCTTGAACAATCAATGGAACAACTGGGCTTCGTGGGGGAGATGAGGGTCGGCTGATAGTTCAAGCCTTTCTTTTTCGGTAAAGATTTAAATTTGGTTTGAAATTTAGGCTCTCCAACAGTTCAAAATATTCATCCACCAATCCTTTGCTACGCTCCCCCTTGTGTATCTTCTGGTTGCTAGTTCAAGTATCTATTCAAACCTTAGTTCTATTGTTGACATTGTGCAAGTTTGTTAACTATGACAACTTCTCTAGCAACAGGAATACCTCTTAGATGTTCACCAATTTCTTCCTCTCTCTTGAGCACTTCTTGAACCCAATGGAACTCTTGATTGCTTCGTCTAAACCTCCAGGCAGCTGAAGCGAGATCTGAGATTAAATCCTCCTGTGTGTCTGCAAAACCCAAATTTGGCTGGAGCACGGGGAACACATTATCATTGGGTAGCACCATTATGTGGCATTATGGCGGGAATAAGACTAGCACACTTGACTAGTCTGTCCCCAGTAGAGTCGCCAAAAATCTGTTGGCTAACATATTTGTTCTCCTTAAATATTGATGTTTACTTTCTAAATCTATGCCCTTGAAAACAAATCCTTAAACAACAGTTGGGTAAGCATTTACTTTGCTTCCCTCTGAATTTTACAAAGGTACAACTCCCTTTCAAAGATTTTCAATGAGTGGATACTTGCAATTTAAACATACAAGCTTTTAACTCAAAAGCAGGAAAAAGATCTCCCAACTGTTCTTAGACAGATGAGGTATATCATTAAAATTTTCAAAACCTTTAAAGAATCAGAAACTATTTTGCAGAAAGAGGTTTAAACTAACTTAATGACCAAGAGACTCAAAACTGTTAAATATTCATCTACAGAAATCTAGAATCTATAAATCTAAAACTAAATGACTAAAATGGAATAACGCATGCAAAGGTTCAACATATAACTCTCTCAAAGTAGGGATATATATATTATTATCTAATTTCCAAAGATCAAAACTCAATTCAGCATGAGTATCCAGGTATAACTAGCTCAAAGTCCAGATATCATCAGTCACTTAAAATATTGAAAAACAAGAAAGAACTTTTGTGCTATTCTAAATTCTATCCCCCTCTCTATTCTATTCTAACCCTTTTAGAGTTTTAAGCTCCAGCTTATATAGTTCAGCAGTCCGAGAAAGCCTCCCGAAAAACCTAGCTTCTCAGACACAAACATGGAAAGAAACAGTTACCAGTTATAACAAAGTTCTCAGAGCAGCGATAACTTTAGTGGCGATTATTCGCCAATTGGTGAATGTCGCATGTCGGCGAGCGGGGAATTGGTGATTGTTTTACATATATTCATTTCACCCTATCGCCTGGCCATTATTAATATTCGGTCCAATGCCCGGGCCCATCGCCACGCGCGATATTTAATTTTATACTTTTCTTACACATTATCGCCAATGGAATCTAATTTTTGGTCCCCATAAAATTTAAAAATTCACCTATAATTTCTAGGCGGCCCCAAATGGACGGCCTATATTTGCCACTAGTTTTATAAATATATTCATAGGCGGCCCCAAATTCGCCCGGCATTTTGCGGACGCGTGTCTCAAACCGACCCCAATTCGCCAACTTTATTATTCATACTTCGTCTTGGGCGACCTGTAATCGCCTCGCAAATAACAAAAGACGT
>MU228384.1:4143369-4159026 GCA_018584345.1 Thuja plicata | reverse complement strand
GTATATATATACACACACACACATATACATATACATATGTGTGTGTGTGTGTGTGTGTGTGTGTGTGTGTGTGTATGTATGTATGTGTATGTATGTATGTATGTATGAAAGATAAAATAAGTTGCAAAGTGTGTGGAATGTGAGTGATCTATGGAAAAAAGTGAGATTCAGGAAGCAAAAATTTGTAGTGGAAGTTATGAAGCCAAATTGATGAATGATTGCTTGAGACATCATGCTACATTTTAAGAATATTGTTAGAAGTTGTATGATGAAGGCTTGTATGTTGTAATTCACTTTCATGTATCCTATGCTAAGATATATCCTTAGCAGGTCCTTGTATCTTGCTCTAAGATAGAAAATCTTGGCTGCAAGTCTAGTAGTGAGGCTCATTGTAATACTTTTCATATATTATGAGATACTCTCATTGTGGTTTTTCTATCGTTGGGTTGTCCACATAAATCTGGTTTCCTCTTGTACATTGGCATTGATTGATTTAAATTTCATTACTACTGATAATAGTTATATATTTTGGAATTAAAGTAAAATATTAAGATTGTTAGAGATTGAGTCACCCCCAATCTCTAGGTATATTTAACAATTGGTATCAGAGAAAGGTTTATTTAGAGAAAGTTTAACTGCTTGAGGAAGGTCTGGGATGGTAAAATATGGATCTCAGAAGGCTCCTAAGTTTAATGGTTCAAACATTTCATTCTAGAAAGTTAAAATGGAAGCACATCTAACCTCATTAGGACTTAGTGTCTAGAACTCTCTTCATAGATGGTTATTCTCCTCCTATTGGCCTCCTACATATCCAATAAGGATTAAGGCCTATGGAAATAATATAAAATAAATGAATGTAATTTTGAGTGGGCTTACAGACCCTAACATGGTGAAGGTGATGCATTACAATAGGTGAAGTAGATGAACATGCAAAATTCCAAAACTAAATTTGAAACTCTGAGGATGGTAGAAGATGAAGCCTTTGCTAGCTATAAGATTTGGATAGATGAAGAGGTCAAATACATCAAAGGTATTGGTGGAGAATTGAAAGAAGATGATGTTGTGAAAAAGATACTTATAAGATCTCTTCCTAAAAGCATATCCATATGGTTTATACTATTGAAGAAAGCAATGATTTGGATAAATATTTAGTGGATCAAGTATATGGAGCTCTAATTGCATTTGAAATGAGAAATTTTGACAAAGATTCTCCTAAAAGGGAGGTAGAATTTAAGGTTGGTAAGAAGGAAAAGGACAGTGTTGATCAAATTAGTGTATTTGATGAAGTTTAAGCAAGCATTGTGAGAAGACTACATAAAGGCACTAACAAATACCAAGGTAAGTTACCTTTCAACTATTTTAATTGTGGTGGAATTGGATATTTTTCTTCTAAATGTCCATTTAGAGAGTTAAAAGATGACATTGAAATAGAGAATGTCAAAGGATTCTTTTTTCCAAGGACAATAGTTGGTCCTCGAAAGATTAAGATCAAAATGATTCAAATGTTGAAACACTTTTTATGGTATTGAAAGTTGATCATAAAGAGAGTGGTGTCATATTGAATTCTAATATATTTGGTACCTTGCAAGAGGATAAGGTTAATGAACAATCAATAATTGTATGAATTGCCTTCCATCCAAAAGAAGAAACAAATGCATGGGTGATTGACAGTTGATGTTATCACCGCATCTGTTGGGTAAAATTGTGGTCTAGAAATAGAACATAAATTATTTATATTTGATTTATATTTTCATTATGTTGGTCTCCTTAGTTTATACCTAGATGTGTCAATCTGAGGTCATAGACTACTGAAATATATTGTGGCTATTTATCGAAGGGATGAGAGTAGCAAGCTAAGTGGGGATGTGATGCAACTATTCAAACTTAAAATCAAATAACTATTCTATGTCACACTCCCTAAACTGATTCATGCTTCCTAAACTAATTCACACTCTTTTAATTCGAAAGGCTAGACTAAAGGTTTTTTTTCTTGTTACAATTGTGACAAGATCTATAATAATGTGTATTTATTGTAGACTGATGAATTAAAAATTTACTGATCAACTACACAGAAATTCCAAAATCTTCAAAATAGATATTTCAATCAATCACTAATGTGAAAAATGACAAAATTTGAAGATAATTCATAAACCAACTAAATAATTAAAAAAAAGATTAACTCATAAACCAAAGAACTAGATATCAGAGATGGAAATTACTATTCATAGAATGAACTTTAATATAATCCATAATATCAAATTAATCTATACATTGACCACACCACACAAATTAAAGATCACTAGATAATGTTGGGGTAGGCCCAACCTCCTCATTTGCATGGTGATGGAATACATCTAATCTACTTTAAATTCAATCGTATGAAGAAAGATTTTCAATAGAACAAAAGTTTTGATTCTCAATAAAAAAGTATATAGATCATATTACATAGCCAGTGTAATGCATATATGCATATTTATAATATGTTATATACTAATATTATCATATATTTGAAAATAATATACGTTGTCCTTATGCAAACAAAATGAACTAAATATAATTGATTAGGGCTGCATGCCACTATATCAAAATTATTTAACAAAGTATGCAACATATTAAAATAAACTAAGTATATAATAATTTAGGGTCACAGGCCACTATATCATAACTAATCAGCAAAGTATATAACAAATTCATATTGCAACAACCACCTCCTAGTCTTCAAGTCTTCTTGCCTCTTCCATGTGGACAACTCATGTCATTGCCTTCTTAATTATTTCCTAAAATCTATCACAATTAGATAAATATATTTAAAAAAATTAGGCATCAAATAATCTTTCTAATTTTTCTTTATTGTTTGTTAAATATTCTTACTTCCTTAACAAACAGTGACAGGAAGTAGAGAGACGCAAATGTAAAATATAAATTAAAGGTAAAATTAAGAGGTAGGTTTTGCACTCTTCATTTCCCCCCGGGTGAGGCTTTCGCATGCCCTCATGCAAGATAAAGAAAGAAAAAGAAACAGACTAGGAAGGGATGAGAGCCTTTGCTCAGTTGTGGTTATTTCTTGAATCTAAAGTTGCTTTGATTCCTAAATTGTATATTCATTCTATGTGAGAGACATGAGATTTAGTAGAAGCAGTTACTTGGTCCAATTTGGCTCTGAGTTGTGAAATCTCCTCTATATGAGTCTAATTTTCTTGTTGATCAAGTTGAATTTGACTATGAACGATATTTTTTTCTTCTTCTAACTTACTCATAAAATCCCCAAGAGTTTATATCTCCTCCTGCACTTTGAACAAGGATTATTTTCCCTCCAGGAGTGGTTATTATCCATGCTCAAGTGGAGCATCTTTGACTTGTTCATCCATCACATCTTGTTCTTGAACATCGATAATATTTTCCCTTGTTGTCACATTATCAACCAGTGTATTCAAATCTATTTGTAGCAGGGAAGAAAGGATTTGAGTATCAGCCATCTCTAGTTGTCCTTTATCTTCATCTTCACACTCTATTTATGGTTGCATTTCGTCATTCTTTATATATAGAATTAATTCACTATGGTAACTAGTATTTGGAGGTGAACTAGATTCTTCAAAGCCAACATTGTCTAAAGGAGTGTCTTATCATGTCTGAATTCTATGGGGTTATCTGTAGACATAGAATTCTCTAAGGGTGCCTCATCGACAAAATATTCTTTGTCAAAATGTTCTTTCAAGGTCCTGGCTTTCCTCATCTCTCTCTTCGAATCCTTTCCTAGTAATTTACCTTCTGGTTCTTCTAAATCCCTAGTAACATTACCCTGTTTCCCAGTTACCTCAAACAAGACTTGTATTTCCTCATCCATACCTTGTTCATCAATGCCCTATTCTGCTAAAGTATTAGCCACATGAGCTATTCCTCCAAGTTTATCTTCAAAACTATCAGGAAGAATCCCTTCATCTTGTAGAACATTCCTTATTTCCATGGTGGGCATTTCACCAATTGGTGAAGTTTTCCTTGATTTTCTTTTTGTGGATTTTGAGCCAGAGACACTAAAGATTATATCCTTCACCACCAGCTTAGTTCTATTAGAAGTGGAGGTTTTATGGGGTGTGGAGCTATAACTCCTAGTTACCTATTAACAGGGGGAATTTGTTGAAATTTCAATGCTAATGTTGTGCAATGTTGATATTGCAAAGCTTGTTGTTGTTGTTAATTATGATGAAAGGTTGATGATGTGTTAGTATGGTTGTAATTTATGGAAACAAACTTCTTTAGTGCTTGGTATTGTGCTCAATTTTCCTGATTATGATGATGTGGTTTTGAGGTTCTGCTAGTCTAGAGGTTGGTGCTCCGGAAGGATTGTGCTCTGAAAAATGTGTTCCAGTGATGTGTGATGATTGTGTTTGATTGTGGTCTAGAATTATTTGTTGTTATGGATATGGTTTGTGGCACTTTGGTTTCAGTATCTTTCTAATTTGGGTCATGATGATGTGGTCTGAAGGCTTAATTGTTATAATGTTATTCATTTTCTATCTCTAGTGATTATGGTTTTTGGGTTACATGTTATTTGATCGAGGCAGTGTGTGTAATGTGGTCCACTTTACATTCCTCCCCATCACAGGAATGATTAGTCTAGACCTATTTCAAAATTATGATTGGCCGACTTGGTAATTCAGATCTCTATAATTAAGAGGTTGTTTGTGATGGATCGTTGAAGAGGTTGATTTGAGAAGAAGATCCATCAGATACAATACAAAGGTTTTGGTGAAAGTCTGAAGTTGGGTAATGAGTAGAGACTGTGTATTGTTCTAGACACCAGAGGCAATGATCCAAGGGTTTCTTCTTAAATTTGTACTTCAATGGTGGTTTTGCTTTTTCTCTCTTCTTTCTTAGGGAAATAAGCCCACCTATAGTGATCATTCTGGTATTGAGCCACCCTATGTAAAAATCACCTTAACGGGTGTTTCTATTCATGAGAATTAGGTTCTCTATGGTTTTTCCCTTCTTGGGTCTATTATATAAAAATGTGGTGTTCATTGTGTATATTCTTATTCATGTTTATCTGATTTGGTTGAGTAAGTTATAAATAAACAATTTAATCTGGATTAGTGAAATTGAGTAAATTTTTAATAAAAATTTGATTCACCCCCCTCTTAATTGTCTAGGACATTCAACAATTACCCTCATATTCTGTGAAACCTTTATTTTTGTAGGGGTTTTAACAAAAAATTTAATTCTTTTACCTTTTAAGGATCTTTCCTTCTATTGTCTCACATTTTCATCAAACTATTTCTTCATTATTTGGTTCAGGTAAGGGTTCTTGATCGTGAGGGTTTTCTCTATCAGAAAGAACATAAGAGGATTCCTCCCCTTCAAACTCTTTCAAATTAGTAGTATTAGGTTCAACTACGAAAGAGTCCTAATCTTTTGAGGGAGAAATCAACTATAATTCCCTCTTTACTAATAGCTTAATTAACCCATGGTGAGCTACGGAGTGGTACTTTCCTTTTTGGACACTTTTACTCATGTATTGTAGATTACAATGAAGAAAGTAGGGAAAATTCCTCTTGACACCCCTCCTAAGATGTAACATTAACCTGAAATGTTGGGCAAAACATAAACATACCTCCCCTTGTAGGAAATGTGCTTGATGATGAATGTGACAACATCCTTCCAAGGATTTATAAGAGATTCAAGCCTTATCCCTTGACCTTGCACCACTTTTATGGATTCACCTCTATCAAATAATTTCATTTATATAGGCTTTAATTTTACATTTCTTATGGTCGTCTCTGGAAGATACACTTCCCCAATCTGTAACAACCCAGTGACTTCTGCAATAGTATCAACTGTGACCAAAAATTGTAAACCCCTAACTGTTACCATATTCTCTTTGAAATTCTTGCAAATTCCCCTACAACATCTTCATCAAACCCACATAGTCATCTAAAATACACATCCCATTTGGCCTTTTTGAACTGTGTGTAAGCTACCTTTGCCTTTCTTAATTCTTTCAATGAATTTGTAAGGATATCACTTGTCTCCTGCCATGAATGCACTAGGAGCAATGGCTAAGAAAGTAGAGAAAATAGTAACAAAACTAGGAGTACACTGGTAGTTTCCATTTGAAAAGGTGTTTTCAAAAAATGGCTTTAGGTTTTGGTAAAACAAATCATGAAGCGTAAGGGATAAAAAAGAAGAAATGACTTGAGCAATAAAATTATAGAAAGTGTAGGAAATTAATGGAAAAAATGAATGAAATGATGGCAACTGTAGGAGAGTAATGATAAAGGATAGCGTGTGAGATATGAAATCACCAGAAACAAATAACAAACAAGAGTTGCATTGTAGCATAGTTCCTTCCATTTTTGGTAGGACAATTTTGCTGGAAGCTGACAATTTTGTTGGGGGCTTGGTTTTCCAAGGAGTATAGATATGGAAATGTGAGAATCTAGAAAAGCCCCTGACTCTGTTCCAATCCTCAACTTCCACCATCTCTAACAAAATGCTTGGCACAAGCTACAACATTCATTCTAAAGTTGAACATTTGAACAAAATACAATTATGACTTGGAAAAACATTCCAAGAGTTAAAAGTGAATTACATAAGAACTTATAAAATGAACCAAATTTCTTAGGTAGCATAAGAAATACAATGTATGTTATCGACTATCAAGTTGGCAGTTTGGGGCTAATTTTGACATATACCCAAAATATTAGTTATGAACTTGCAAAAAGGATAGCTTTGAATCTACTATTTTATACAAACCCATTCAAAAAGCATCGAAATAATTAGAATGTGCATTAAATGTGCAATTTATCCTGCAAAATTTTCTTGTCGATGCCATATTCAATAATCAAGAATCAAGAATGTAGAGACTGAAAATGGTTTTCTTCATCTAGTTGGATTTAAACTAAATTTATTTTTGGCTTAAGTAACTCACTCTTGTCTTGTAGCATCATTCCATTCATGTCTCATCCCTCAGGAAAGATAAAATTATCCATGTAAGAGAAAACATAACACTGGAGAAAGGTCCCCATGCTTTGCCCAGAAACATTAATCCACCTCTTGTGACCTTACAACTTAAGAAAACATTGTCTGGTTGTTTCCCTGTAGATATCCATTTTTGCGTTGTAATGACTCCACTTAGCAAAGGAATTATATGCAGATGACATTTCCGCCACCAAACAAATTGCATCAGAATCAATGATCAAAACAAAAAAAATTTAATGGGTGCTGAAATTTTCCAAATGGGTATTTTGTTTGGTTCAATATAATCTACCTCATATATCGATTGCCCATCACCACACATATAAAATATATAGGACCTTCAATGAAATAGTTTTTCAAGTAATGTCTTCCACTATCACCATACACAATGTCTTGAAAGCCTATAGATCTGTAGCCATAATTTATGCAAACCTGTCTCAAGAATATGTTAATGGAACTTACAATTATAAAGTCAGGGGCTTGCACACAAATACATACATCACTTCTAGAAAAAAACACACTGAAGTATTAAATTAGATATTCACAATTCTAGTGAGTGCACATGAATGAATTCTATAATGTTAGTATGATTACAAAATTTTAGGTTTTTCCTTATGTTTAATTAATTGCATTTGGGGTTTTTTTGTCTTTTTTTCCTAGAGCCTATAAACATTTTAATGTGAGCGAGTAAAAGGCAAACTATAAATAATTTAACTATGTCATTTGAATATTCACTAAAAGGAGTTCCAAATTGTGAAGCATATTTCTATTTTTGAAATCATTAACCTGATTAATTGTACCATGTGATCAATGATGAGGGAATGATATTAAATTTGCACCAATGGATTTAGAAAATAAAAATAAATGAGGCCTGATATGGAACTCCTGAATGTGAAATTTTGCAGACATTTTAGTGCCAAAAAATAGTAGATTCAGAGGGTGTTGGTTCTATCCATAGGGCTGCTTGTTTAATAAAATAATTTCTCAATAGCATAATTTATTTAAAACTTCATTAATAAATGAAGCTAGTGATGAACTATAACTGATTGAATGTTTGAATATGTTAAGTTGATGATCACCGAGCTGCAGAAAGTTAATTCAAGACATTAAATCAGTTAATGTATTGTATTGTCATTGATGTCAACTTGATATAATCTGATTGGTTATATACATAATGTCAAAGACTTCAAAGTACCAGAGAGATAAAGGTTATGCTATCAGTAATGCATAAAAGTTCAGTATGCACTAAGTGACAACAAACAACGAGGGACAGTACACCCCGACGGATAGTGAAACCCAAGAGGAAAGTCACAGTGATACCCGAGCAAGAAACCTGAGCAAGCATTATTGACAAGAAGAATCAAAATGTTACCTGATGGATAGACAACCCCGATGGACAAACAACCTCAACAAAGAATCCCAAGGAGAACTGAAGTGTTGACCGAGCTAACAAGGAGTTAAACACCGAAAAGAACTGAAGTTCAGAAATGACAAAAGACTTAGCTTGCAAGAGCTAAAGAAGGAGTTAATTGGTTTTTAATATTGTTTTCATAGACAAGTTAAAGCCAGAGATAAGCGAGAGTTTTAAAGCTATTTTATTCTAGTTATCTAAGAGAAATCTACGAGATAAAACTGAAGTAAAGCCTTAAATCAAGAAAGGTGAGAATTGTGGATCACACCAAGAACAAGAAAGTCAAGGACTTAGAAACGGTGAATTTATGTCTATAAAGAGACAAGATAATTCATTATGAATTAGGGGTGAATAGAGAAGAATATTTTGTATAGATAGTGGTGAAGAACAACTTCATACAGTCCTAATCAATCAAGCTAGAATATACTCCCACCTTCTCTCATCTTTATAATTCTTCGTAGTCACTATTTCTGATTGTTGTGTCCAGACCATGGTCCGTGCATTTGAAACTTCCTCTGATGTTGTATGCTCCCACCCACCCTTTGCGTTGTAGTTCTTTATGGGCACAATTTATGACCTGGGAAACCATCTTGAAGTCCACCCACTTGGGCATGAAACATGGGAAATGGTCTCCTAGCCTTTCTCCTCTGGTTTTTATATATTATCTTCCGTACCCAGATGTGATACTGCAGTCGTCTCCCAGTTTTAGTATTGGGCATCTTGCTTTTTGGGTGTTGTCAACATATCACCTAAATCTTCCTTTTGTGGCATTGGATAAATCTCTTGGCTATGCCCTAATTTCCACAAAGTTTTACTCAGGTTGACCTCATGCCACATAGGGGATCTACGGTAGGTAATTTTCCTTTGAATAACTAGAGAATTTGGTAGCCCCAAAAGATCTGTCAGTGCGAGTACCATAGCCATTATTTTTCCCTCAAGTAGCGATCCAAGGACATGTCCATTTTCTTGAAATACAACTCTCATAATCTTTACATTCTGCAATTCTATTGACCATTTTACCCCATTAATTGTAACCAATATCTTGTGGTTATGCAATAGCTGATGCCTAGTAAACAAAACCCCAATCAGTGCCTGGTCATTCCATAGGTCATAGTATTGCATTGCTTGCTTGAGTTTGTTGGAAACCCAAAATTACTTTTGAGCTAGTTTGAAGGACAAGATTTATAACAAGTGTGGGGATTGCAGGAGGTCCATAGCATTCAACAAAAATATCGAGACTAAATGTGATGGAAATAAAAACTGCTTAGACTTTGGAGAAAAGTTATCATGGCTAGTTACCTGTTTGATTGCTCTTCGAATAGCGGAGGAATGCACCACAAACACTTCATCCATCACTGCATCATTAATATGCATTGGGAGCACATCTTCATTAACATTTGGCGGCAACCAAATTCTAAAGTTTTTTGGTAGCAATTCAGTGTGAAAGGCAGTGCAGGATACACAACTTACACAAACCTCCTCTGTAATATTCTTCATTATCTGTAGCTTCTGTCACAATCTATGTTGTTTAGGGCCTAAATAGATGGACAATGTGCTCTAGTGGTGTCAATAATCTGCAAATTTAGTTGTGTTTTTATGATAATTAATTTTGATATGACCTCAATTTCACTTGGCTTATGGGCCACAAGGATTCTGCAAGCGGCCATGTGAATATGAAGGGTAGTATAGCCCAGTTGAAATGTATACACACACAAGAGGAATTAATATCTTTAAAAACTTGTACCTTTCAATCTCCTTTTTTGATCTGTCTGCTGCCATTTGGAGACCGATTGACACTTCTGAGGAGCCTTTTCTCACATGGGAATTTGTCAATCATAGAAGGTACCCTACTTTCATAACTAGTTTCAGCACTTTATGTAATTGAATCTCTTAATCCCCCATCATATATTTACCCAATGTGATCACCAAAGTCAGGCAAGTGTGTATGTATATGGAATTAAGGGTAGTTTTTTGCCAGTGTGACCCCCATATATTGATGTCAATATATGACACAACTATTGTTTTGTACTGGATGTTATTACTGCCTCGCTTAAGTTTGAGTAGTCCTCTAATTTGAGGTGAGTTTTGTCATTGTCCACCATTGCTTGTAATTGGGTCCATTTAACTGATGTGTTTCTTGTGTTTGTGTCAATTATATCTGTGCCATCACATCCCATATTTGACAAGAGATCCGCTACTCTGTTTCCTTCCCTAAGTATATGTGAGATTAATAAATGTGAAAAGTTTTCTAGTGTGTGCCATATTTGTTTTAAGATGTATTCCAACTGCCAATTATGTGATACCCTTTTAACACAAGACTTAATAATTACCTGCGAGTCTCCTTCTACATGTATGTTCTTAATCCCACAATGTTTTGCCAAAATAAGACCCGCCATCAGTGCATGAGCTTCTGTTGTATTATTTGTCCCTGTAGGTAATGGGGAGGCAGTCCAGGCTAGTAAATTCCCCTTACAATCCCTAATGCATGCCCCCAAGCCCAATGATCCTAGATTTCCCCGCGATGCCCCATTGAAGTTCATTTTCATAGTCTGAGGTAGCGGCAGTTGCCACCGTACCAATGAGCAGTCTACTTGTCCTATTGATTTTTTTAAATTTGCCCAGCCAGTGGGTATGTTGAGTTTGCCCCATTGTTTCAATAATGAGCTATCCCATGTTTTCAAGCTAGGATTCTAGCTGCATCTATAGATGCTTGAATTTACTACTTCTGATATTGTCTTCTCTATGACTTCCAACACTATGTCCACAGTCGACGTTTCATTTCTAAATATTATTTTATTTCACTCCCACCATATTGACCAAACTATTAAAGAAGGAGTGCATTTCCATATATTTGCAAAGAGTGCATCATGATGCAATTTTGGCCAAGACTCAAAAAGATCCCATAGCTTATCAGGCAATGGAGTATAATAACCGAGTTTATTGAGGACAAATAGCCAGGATTGTTGTGCAAAGGTGCATTGAAATAACAAATGATCAACTATTTCAATTTGGTCTTTGCATAGAGGGCATTAAAATGCTTGAGCAATTTAGAATCTTTCTAGCTGGTCACTTGTGAGGATCTTTTGTTCAATGCAAGCCATGAAAAACATCCTGCTTTAGGCAAAGTGGCTTGATTCCAACAAAAATGATATGCTCGGGAGGGGGCCTTTTCAAATTCTGCATGCTGAAGAATTTTGTAACCTTCTTTAATGGAATAATTTCCATCCTTTGTAGGGGCCCAGATCAGTTTATCTTCCTTGTCTGAGTAATAAGCTTGTCTTTGTTCTAGTATTTGACTAAGTAGTTCAATATTTTGTCTTGATAACTATAATTCTTCCGGATCTTTCCATAGCACTTTCCCAGAAAACAAATTGACCGCCATTACATAGTCCTTAAGGTATACCTCCCATACATTCTCTGCTGTAGTAATAATTTCTTGAGGGAAGGTTGGTGCTTTGAGAATGGGTTGTCCATTCCAGGAGTCCCTCCAAAATTTGATAGTTGATCCATTATTGACTTCCCATGTTACATAATTATATACAACATATCTTGAAGCCACCATGAAGTTCCAGATTGCTGACCCTTTGGGTAGTTTTGAGGTGGAAAGGATTCAGGTTGGATTAGGGTTGTCAAGGTATTTTTGCTGCATGATCTGACACTATTTATTGTGTGGTTTTTTATACATCTGCCAAACTAATTTTCCTCCAAATGCTTTTTTCCAGGTTGTAAGATCATGTACTCCAGCCCCACCTATTATTGGTCCTTTTTCCATATCTTTTAATGATACTAGAGGAATTTTTTTCTCACCATTCATATTACCTATCCATAAGAATCCTCTAATCAGTTTTTTAATTTGTTGTATGACTGATGGTAGCTTTTAAAACAACTAAATAATAATTTGGGATTGCTGATAGGATGTATTTAATCAGTGTAATTTTTCCTGAAAGTGAGAGCCCCATGCCACTGTTCTAATCTTGATTCTCTCAATAATAGAAGACCAATAGGTTGCTTTATTTGTTCTTACAAACAATGGGATCCCAAGGTATTTTGAAGGTAAGATGTCCACCGAGAAGTCTAGAATTTGGACAATTTTTTTGCAGTGAAATGGTTAGTATTGAAGAGGAAAATTTGTGACTTTTGTGCGCTAATTTTCTTCCTAGACACTGTAGCATAGAGGTCTAGGACATACTTTATCCTTCTAGCCTCCTTAACTTGTGCCTTACCAAAAACTAATGTATCATCCGCAAAAAGGGAGTGTCTGACTGAGATGTTTGTCCCTCCAATTATTGCACCTTTCCAAAGTCCCATTTCATTTTGTCTCTTGATTATTCTACTAAGCACTTCTGCCATCAAAATGAACAAGATGGGGGAGAGCAGATCACCCTGCTTGATTCCCTGGGTAGAAGTAAAAAAACCTGTCAGATTTTCATTAATGATGACTGAGAAGCAAGCCCCTTCTATGCATGCCCTTATCCATTTACACCACTGATGCGAAAAGCCAAACTTGAGGAGGACTTGAAATAGAAAATCCCAACACACTCTATCATATGCCTTCATCATATCCAATTTAATAACAAAGCTAGGGGACTGATCCACTTTTATAGAGTGAAGTACTTCATGAGCAACTAAAGCTCCTTCTATGGTTTCTTGCCCTGGGACAAAACCTCCCTGTTCTTGGGATATGATTACGGGGATGAGATGTTGTAATCTCATGTATATAGCTTTGGTGATGATTTTATAGATTGTGTTACAAAGTGATATGGGACGGAAGTCTACAAAAGTTTTTGGCTCTTTCACCTTTGGAATAATAGCTATGTTGGTTGTATTGAAATATTTCAGCATTGTCTTATTTCTCCTAGATTCTTCCATAGCTGCCAAGAGTTCCCAACCAACAATATCCCAACATGCCTGAAAAAATAATAGGGTATATCCATCTGGCCCTAGAGCTTTATCAGAGGGGAGCAAAAATACTACTTGCCTAAGCTCTTGATTAGTGAAGGGGGCCATTAACATCTTGTTATCTTGATGTGTAACAATACATGAAATCACATCAAGAATTTCATTTAGCTGATCTGGAGATGAGGCCGGGGCTTAAGCAGGGGCAAGTAGATTTTCAAAAAAGTTTACTCCTTCTCGTTGAATTTCATGTGCATTTGTGAGTATCTTCCCTGATGAAACTTCTGTTATGGAAAAGATTGTACTGGCTGCTTGTTTCTGCTTGGCTGAAGCATGAAATAATTTTGTGTTCTTGTCTCCTTCTCGTAACCACAACTCCCATGACTTTTGCCTCCAATATTGTTCCTCCCTAGAGAACAATTCTTCCCATTCCTATTCTAGTTCTCTCTGCTTGTGATATATACCATTATCCATTCTGTGTTGTATAGTCTGTTCATGAAGATCTAATAATTGTTGCTTGACCAGATCCTTTTGCTGAAATATGTTTTTGAATACCTCTTCATTCCATTTTTTAATGCGGCTTTTGACATGTTTTAGTTTCATTGCCAACTGATGCATTTTTGTTCCAGCCACAAATGGTGAGCTCACCCACCATTGTTTGACCAGTGGCAAGAAATGAGGGTGTCTGAGCCTCATCCTTTCAAATTTGAATGATGGTTTATGGCTACTTGGTACTTTGATGTTATCTATGGTCAGCAATATTGGAAAGTGATCTGATCCTGGGAGTGAGAGTATGTCTAATTGGAAATGGACATTTTTGAGCTTCCATTCTTGTGATACTAGAAATCTATCCAACCAAATAGCAATCTGTGCAAAGTTCACTCTCTTGTTTGTCCATGTAAAGGAGCCAGTTGATGGGACCACATCCATCAGATTGTTGTCTAAAAGTAATGTGGAGAAGTCTTGTATGGTTTTTGATGGAGGGAAAATTCCACCAATTTTTTCTGATATGTTAAGAATGGCATTAAAATCTCCTCCAAGCACTACATTTTGATCGCTATGATTTTGAATTTGATATGTTAACTGGTTCCATAATACTTGCTTGTCTTGTGTAGAATTAGGACCATAGATATTGAGAAGTATTAGTGAAAAATCAAAACTAGTCACTTCTACCATTTGCCAATGGTTATCCTCCCTGATTTTTTTGACATTGATGCTTTTGGGATTCCATTGGATAACTAATCCCCCTGAGGCCCCAATCCCTTGTTGATGGATGGATGACCAAGATGCCCATTTTCCTATTGTTTTATCAAAAGTTTCTTGCGACAACTTTGTTTCCTTTAATAGAACTATATCAGCGTGTATAGAATCAATCATTTGTTTGATTCTACTTCTTTTGTTAGAGGCATTAATGCCTCTGACATTCCATGAGGAAATTTTCATTATTGACAAGGAGAACCTCTTGTCCTCATTTTCATTCTCTTGATGGAAACAAATTTCTCATCCAAAGTGGATTGAATCCCTGCTTCTATTTATTCCTTAGTTTTGATATTTCTTGGCTTGCGAACTCTTGATTTTGGAGTTTTTAAGGACTAGACAGTTTGTGATGGAGTTTGTTCAATTGAGAGTATGTTGTGCTGATACAGTCCCTTTACCCCATTTTGGGATGAATTTTGATCATGCTCTGTCCCCTCAGATGAGTCACCCCTAGCCTTACCTTGTAGCATCGATGTCATCAGATTTGTTGCCTCTGGATTAAGACAGGATTCATCTAGACTTTGGCAATTCAATGAGAAATGCATCTTAGGGAGATCCATATCTAGAAGTTTTTGTGTAGGGAATAATGAGTCACAGCGATAACTTTAGTGGCGATTATTCGCCAATTGGTGAATGTCGCATGTCGGCGAGCGGGGAATTGGCGATTGTTTTACATATATTCGTTTCACCCTATCGCCTGGCCATTATTAATGTTTGGTCCAATGCCCGGGCCCATCGCCCCACACAATATTTAATTTTATACTTTTCTTACACATTATCGCCAATGGAATCTAATTTTTGGTCCCCATAAAATTTAAAAATTCGCCTATAATTTCTAGGCGGCCCCAAATGGACGGCCTATATTCGCCACTAGTTTTATAAATATATTTATAGGCGGCCCCAAATTTGCCTGGCATTTTGCGGATGCGTGTCTCAAACCGACCCCAATTCGCCAACTTTATTATTCATACTTCGTCTTGGGCGACCCATAATTGCCTCGCAAATAACAAAAGACGTGTTCAAATTACGTGGGCTTCGCCAAATTTGTATATCTTGACCTAATACCTCCCGCCGAATTTGCCAAATAAGGATAGTATAAAAACATTTGATGGATAGCATAG